>JAIFKI010000008.1:43919547-44139547 GCA_025389145.1 Misgurnus mizolepis | reverse complement strand
ATGAAGGTTTTAGTTATCTGGCTTCAGCTCTGAGATCAAATCCTTCATCACACTTAAGAGAGCTGAACCTGAGCGAGAATGATCCAGGAGTCTCAGGAGTGAAGCAGATCTCTGATCTACTGAAAGATCCACACTGCACACTGGAGACACTCAAGTATGTCTGACATTAAGAGTCCTGTGTGTGTGTGTGTGTGTGTGTGTGTGTGTGTGTGTGTGTGTGTGTGTGTGTCAGAAGTGTTTGTGTGTTGATGATCATCTTAACTTCACTCTTTATCTCTGTGTTTGTAGTTTATCTGAGTGTAAGGTGACAGCTGCAGGTTTTTGTGATCTGGCTTCAGCTCTGAGATCAAACCCTTCATCACACTTAAGAGAGCTGAACCTGAGCCGGAATAATCCAGGAGTCTCAGGAGTGAAGCAGTTCTCTGATCTACTGAAAGATCCACACTGCACACTGGAGACACTCAAGTATGTCAGACATTAAGAGTCCTGTGTGTGTGTGTGTGTGTGTCTCTGTGTGTGTGTGTCTCTCTCTGTGTGTGTCTATCTCTCTGTGTCTGTGTCTGTTCATGTAAACCCAACTTGTGTGTTGATGATCATCTTTACTTCACTCTTCATCTCTGTGTTTTAGTGTATCTTCGCGTGAGCTGACAGAGCTGGAGCCAGATCACAAAACCCTTCATCACACTTAAGAGAGCTGAACCTGAGCTGCAATAATCCAGTCGTCTCAGGAGTGAAGCAGATCTCTGATCTACTGAAAGATCCACAATGTACACTGGGGACACCCAAGAATGCACCCGAGAAAACAGCTGCAGGTTTTCGTCATAGATATGTACACTACAGGAACGACAAATAGAGCTGCCATCTTGAAACAGGGGAATCCCGCATCAGCGTCATTGTAGGCAATGGTGTAACGGAAAATAAAATCACCATAAATCGTCATGAATGCGATTTTTTTGGTTTTCTTTTGGTTCGTTTCAACAGCCAGACATGTATTAGCATTAAGTCCAGAAAAATATTAAAGTTTTACAATTTTGAAAATCTACTATTTCATAAACCGGAAGTATCACCCAAGGGCAAGCATCTGTATGTCACCGTGTTACTTTTTTGTTTACAAAAAGTTGGAAGTTTGGTTCCGCTTGAAGACGATTTCCGCCCGGACGACTAACCTGAAACACCAGAACTTCCTGTAGTTTTCTAGGGACAAATGCAGGCTGATGAGGCACAGGTGTGGGAAATTAACACAGTGGTTACCGATTGGCTGAAGAGGAGGAGGAGAGGAGGATAAAAGGAACTTTAGAAACACAGTTGGAAGTGAAGTTTGTCCGCGCTGTGTTCTGTCTGTGCTGTTGTGTTGTGTTGTGTTGTGTTGTGTTGTGTTGTGTTGCGTTGTGTTGCGTTGCGTTGCTGTGGCTACTACGGAGGAATTTGAGTTGGATGAACGGAGTGAAGGAAGATCGCTAAGCGAATCGCCAAGACGGCTAAGTTGAAGACGGTTGCGGTTTTCAATGCGGATAGTCAGGAGCCACATTAAGTGTGAGTAAAACGAATTCTGCCATTTGGGAATGACTAAGCAAAGGGATTACCTGATCTTGTGTTGTGAGTAGCCCCGTAACGTTGCGGCCCCACTGGAGAGAGAGAAACGTGGGTGAGCCGGGGATCCATACTGGAAGCAGAGGATATACGTGAGTAGCATACGACCAACACTTGTGCCAAGGGGCTATTGGGCTGACGGCTGTGGGAAATAATTACCTTTGTGTGGAGCCTCTTCAAAGGTTCGCCCCTGTTCTGTAAGTCCGACGTCGTGAGTGGAGGAAGAACCAGGGAAGCGTTCGGCTCTACACTGCTGTTCTCGACGTCTTTTCCCCCTGCCCTTGGAGGCCGTAAGTTGAAGCACATTGTGTAAACCTCCTTGTTGTTAAGTCCACTGCCCTCGAGTAAAGAGAAAGACAAAAGTCCAGTCTTGTGTAACACTTACCTTTGCTTGCAGCACGAACCTAGAAGAGGAGAAAAGTCCTGTCTTGTGCAACATTTACCTTTGCTTACAGCACGTACCTAGAAGAGGAAGGAAAAGTCCAGTCTTGTGTAACACTTACCTTTGCTTGCAGCACGAACCTAGAAGAGGAAGGAAAGTCCAGCCTTGTGTAACACTTACCTTTGCTTGCAGCACGAACCTGGAAGAGGAAGGAAAGTCCAGCCTTGTGTAACACTTACCTTTGCTTACAGCACGTACCTAGAAGAGGAAGGAAAAGTCCAGTCTTGTGTAACACTTGCCTTTGCTTACAATACGTATCTAGAAAAGGAAGGAAAAGTCCAGTCGTGTGTAACACTCAACCTTTGCTTGCAGCATGAACCTAGAAGAGGAGAAAAGTCCAGTCTTGTGTAACACTCACCTTGCTCGCAGCACGAACCTAGGAGAGGAAGGAAAAGTCCAGTCTCGAGTACGCGCCTCTGCTCGCAATACGGGCCTGCATTAGTACTAGTATACAGCATAGTAATCACTTTCTCTAATTTGCCTCCAGGAGAAGGGGAGCGCGCCACGCGTTCAAGAGAGCAAACCTCAAGGGCTCGGTCCCCCTGCCCCCGTGGAAGCCCCGCCTGAAGGCGTGAAGAAACTACTGTTTTAATTGCCCTTTCCCCTTTCCCCATTATTTTAAGTAACTTAATAAAGATTATTTTAAGTATAACTCCTCTCTTGTGTGTCTGGTCATTGGGGTGGCTTTGGGACCTCCTCGAGGTGGGAACTAGGAAGGGGTTCGCCCCGACCAGTGACATGTATGTCTGTGTATGTTTTAAAGAACGTTCTGAATCTGATCTCTATCAAAAGTCCTTCACAAAAATGCAATAATCTCAGCTTTTTGCTCAAAATATGGTGTTTTAAGAAACATACCCATATTTGAGAGATGATAAAAGGAGAACAAATGAAAGCAGAGGGTCTGTTCTTTCATTTGATATATTGTATGTTTATATATTTAAAGAAGAACATTTTCTGGAAGACATTAAACTTTAGTGAATTCATAAAAAATGCTGGCGTTGGCTGGCAACATTTTAAAAAACACTGTGGAAAGATTTAATACTCGAAAGTTTATATAAACAGCCGTCTGCTTTTCTCCTGTGACATTTAAACCTCATTTACACAGACATTTTGTCCCAGAAAATACCCATAAAATTTGAAGACAAGCTTCTGTGTGAACTAGGGGTGTCCTCGACTAAGGATTTACATATTCGAATCAGAATTGTTGAATCTTTCCATAGTCGACCGATAGTCGAATCATCTATGTTTGTGTGCATGGGTTGGGAGGGGGCCAGACCAGGTACAAATTGGTAACCTTTATTTTCTTTCACAAGCAGCACACATAAACAACTGTCTGATAAAGTGACCAAAACTGTCTTTCAAGTAATAAACGAAGACAAAACTGACGATGGATTTATATATATATTTTTTAAGGTAAAATGTAAGGCAACATTTGTTAAATTATTCCTCATAACATTTTAAAGCCACGATCTACAGAACATCACACAAAAATAAATTTTGATAACTAAACCTAAAAAAATAACAAAGGTGATCCTGCCTTGGAAACTCCGGCTACAATTACGTGTTTTTATTTAATTTGGAGATAGCGCGTCAAAGCAGTCATGACCAAAAAAACCCGACAAATGAGAAATGACAAATAATTTGTGATTGTGACTGTAAATGATAAAAACTAATCTTTATATACAATTCATTAAACTTTAATTTATAACAAGAAAAACACTGAAATTAATGATTTTATAGACACTACGCGTTATTATTTAGCACAGAAATACCTGCTTGCTTGCTTTGACTTTGATCATCTCTGTATTCACTTTAGATACAGAAAGACCGGATGATATTATTTATTTCAGGAATCTCTTTGCTATCATTTGAAAGTGAACACCGACTGACCATAATATTAAATCACAAGAAAGACATTCGTGTCAGGCAGAAATAGGTTCGGTGCAGATGTTTCCGTTTCATCACCGAAATAAAAAAAACTACGGTTTTGTAGTTTAACTTTAAGATAGACAATATAACCACTCTGTTTTAAATACATTTTAAAAACTTATACTCGTCGAAAAACATCCGTTTTTTAATGTTTAGTTTGATGAACTCCTAAATATGAGACGCAGAGCACCTAGCCCGTTCGGCTAAATTACATGCGCAAGCATGGCCAGCACGCAATAGCGCAACATCGATACAACGAAAAGCTATCCAAAATTTACATACTTAAATTAGATCGGAATTTAGGGGTTGTTGGATTTATTAACGCATTTTAAAAATATTTATTGAAAGCTGCTACTTCACATATTATTTGCAGCATTATCATAATATGCAGTATATTAATATATTTTGAGAAAGCTGTTATATGTGAAATCAGATAATGTGTGCACCCATACGGCCAAAATTAAATGATCCTCATTTCATAACACATCTGCGACGATTCGACTATGAGATTGGTAGTCGAATCAGGCTTCTCCTGTCGATGCATCGAATCTTCGACTATTCGGGGTCACCCCTAGTGTGAACATAAATGTTCAGGGATTGTTCCCGGAAAGAGGACCTAGTAACATTGCCGTAAGATACCCATAAAGCCCTCAGTGTGAACAAGACGCAGAAACAATGCGGTAAGGGGCGTGTCGTAGTCAGGACGCGTGTGTCATGGCAACATGAAGTTATGGTTCAGCTCTTTAAAATTAGAGGTTTACATGCACATTAACAATCACGATGAGAAATGTCTGCAAACTGGACTGAAGGGAGCTTGTCAAATATTCAAAGCTGAGATCATTCACCAGCACACTAGAACGGCATGTCACATGCTTCTTTATAGTCTTATCATAAACAAAAGTGCATGCGAGTGGTTTCTGGAGAGAGAATTGAAGGGATAGTTCACCCTAAAATAAAAATTCTGTCATCAAACTACCAAGTGCAGGACTTTACATTACGTGTCTTTCTGTGAACACACACACAGATTACAGCAAATCACTGGCAGTGTGAATGAGCGAAAAATCAAACGATCCCGGAGAAATCCCACATGCATTTCCTGTGTATTTTCCGTAATGTCTGTGTGAAAAGGGCTTAAGTCAGTGTTTCTCCTCTTTTATTCTAACTCAACTCATTTTATTGTATTCAGTTTAGTGCCGAGTCTTGAGACCAAACTCCTCAATCGGCTTGTGCCGGTGTTAAATTTTCATGTTGCGGTGATTTTATTTTCGGTTTTATTACTGTAGACAGTATTACCACGATGTTGAAATGCATTACAAAAACAGATTGAAAAGATGAGCAAATGTCATTGTTTTAGTGTAAACATACTAACTCATAGTGTAAACAATTTTATTTATATAGCACTTTTCACAATTGGTAATTGTTTCAAAGCAGCTTTACATAAATAGAAGCAGTGAAAAGCACAGAAAATCGACAGATAGCACAACATAATAAACGATAGCATGAGCAGCTAAATTTGCTGCGGCTATGAATCAACATTATTAGTGAGCGTATTACTAATGTAATGTAAAGAAGAGGATGCTAAGTTAAGCCCAAGAAGACTGGCTCCCCTAGGGTTAAAAAAAAACCCTAAGAGAAAAACCCCCCAGACTTTTTGGCCGGGGAAATAAAAAAAAGTCCTAGGAGGGAAAAACCCTTGGGAGATAAAAAGCATATATCAGATGAATCCACCATTAAATCGGCAATTGCTAACTTCAGCCGGCACCGTTTGTTGATGCTAGCGGGCTTTATGCTAACAACGGGTGTTTATTAGTGATAAACCTTTTCACATGGTAGTACTGCTCAATAATCGTCACGGTAAAGTATTCCTAAGATAAACTAATAAGTTATATTATATAAATAGGAACAAGATAGTAAGAAAATAGGATTTAGATGATGAACTCAACGGAGCTCCGATGCACGATGCACACAGCGTCATGGGCGCGGGAAGTGGGGGTGCTGCAGGGGCTGCAGGACTTCATATCAGGTAAAATAACTTCATATCAGGTAAAATAACTTCGGGCCATAGGGGGCCGGGCCACCCCCTGGTGGCAAAGATTTAAAACTGCGATGACAATAAAATTATAGCTTATAAATATCTCTGATTGTTTGTTTCTGTTCGAAGACATTTTGTATGTCTTGCTTGGGGTGTGTGATGAAGAGAGGGATAATTTTAGTAATTTTAAAATGATTTAATTTAATTCAGTGTTTCTTAGCCAATCAGATTTGTATTGACGACGTGATTGCGATTCAGCCCTGCGAATACGTATAAGCATAACAGACAAGCATGCACACTCACAGCCACAATGACGAATGCATTTACTAGGCTATCTGTATCTATCAGCTTCGCACACCCGTCGCTATGGGCGGGCCATAGGGGGCCGGGCCCGCCGTCAAAGACGCTTGTGCCCCCCCCAGTATTTAAAAAAATACTATTATTTTAAATGATCATAGTTGCTAATTTTGTGTTGCATTAATGTTGTATTCTTTGTGATTAAAACATTAAAAATATAAAAAACAATGGTGTGATTTTGTTTGATTGATGGGAATCTAGCTACACTGCAACAGCCTATCACGAGGCTACGTACGACACGTACGTGACGTAGCCTACGTCAGTGTAGCCGCTCAACAGCACTTTTTTCAAACTAGATGAGTTTTCGCTTAGCTATACTGCTTTAAGATGGATATTATCCACAAATGGTTAAAAAGCCCACCAACAGTCTCTAAAATTGAAACTACATCGACGCCTGATGTTGGAGAAGGAGACCCTGGACGACAGCCTGAGCCTGATGCCAGCTCCATGGAGCCTGACCCCGGGACTAAAAGACTACTACATTCAGAAGATATGGACTTGTTCACTGCGGTGATTCAGCTTGCTTTTGAAAAGGACCTCACTCACAAGTTTAATTCCGAGTGGACACTTTATTAATGAGGAGGTTCTGCTCGGAGAAACGCCGCCTGCCGCTGTACTGACAGGAGGGAAGGGAGAGACGACGACAGCGCTGCCTCCACTCAATTACCGTAGGTTCAAAGTCTGTGTGCGTGTCTCATGGCAATGCATATCCCTATGTTGACTGCTTTAAAATGCAATGTTTGAGAGATGCCTCTAGATTTATGGATATTGTGACGTATTTGTGTGGGCGTGGCTTAGCTGGAGGCAGAAAGAGCCGCAGAGGCTATGTTGACAAGCTTAAACGAGCATTTTTTAGGAGGGATTTATTAAACATGGATGCAGAATTAGTTTCCGATCTGTCCGAATATGTACAGTCACTGATTCTGCGGGACCGTGACAGGTATTTTTGTAAATTAACTCTTGCGATTTTAACCAGGTTTTAGATATTTCATAGACAACATATGAATTACTTTCAGGTGGATTTGGGTAATTTTGTCTAGGCTTACTGTCTTATGTAACTTATCACTGGGCTAACTATGATTAGCAATGTGGATTATTTTAAGAGACTATTCAAACGATGGCATACACATCTATCGCTGTATGTTTGTTTAACATTTAAGCTAAACAATAGCGCGGTTGGCGACTTTTCACCAATAAAACAGAAACTTGCTGATTTGTACTAGATAAAACCAACACAACAGTACATATGCATAGATTATTTTACCTGATATGAAGTGTGCACTGCAAACACGAGTATTATTTATGATCGTCTCCTTCTAGTCTGTGCGCCGTATTGCATTCAACCACAATTGTCTTCTTGATTTCTGTGAAGAAATGTCTGCCGGGATGCGGTAAAACTTTATTTTTGAACCAAAAGTGCTGTTCCTTCTAATCTGGCAGCCTAAAACACAACGAGATGACATTTTAAAGTCAAAAACTCAAACTTTTAGCGCGCCGGCTATGAGTTCCTACTTATTTTTTGCCTCCAGCTAGAGCGGTGGCCTCACAGTGACGTGGGCTGTAAAAGGGTCTATATGTACTGTGGTGTAGGCTATAGGCTGGTATTATATTGCTGATGGTTATGTTTAACGTGATGATTACGTGCTGCGCGAATAGAGTATATATTATTATAAGTATACGTACTGTAGGCTAATAATAAGTGTGCCCTCCCATGCATTTCATATGCCCCCCTTAAGACTGAGGTCTGGCGACGGGTCTGCAGCTTCGCAATGTCTCAGAAGAGAATTTTGGATTTTTTTTTAATCACACAGCCCGAAAGTCCCGAGGACTAGCGTTATTTCTCCAACTGACTCCTCATCCTGCATTTCAGAAAAAGGTCATCTTTTCAAAAACTATTTAAAAATATAGCCAAATTGTTTTGCGCTGTTTAATGCACATTTAAATGTTACAGAACATTTAAAGTAAAAATTTAAAGTAAAAAAGATTGAATTAAATGATTAATACTACATGAAAGGAACTAAATTGTAAACCCTCGATGTACAATAAGGAACATGCACATTTAAGAGTGGTGGGCATTTCAAAAATTAATATAAATTATTCTCATGCATCGATTTTAATGTTAAACATCTATAAATCCAAATGAATCTATATGGAATATATTCCGACAATTTAGGATATGATGTTTGAATTTTAAAGTCGAAAAATATCTTATTTTTACACCGCCGTGCAGGAGGCATGGCAAACTGAAACAAAACTTAAGACACATATTACATTTACGTGTAAAAATAGAATTAAATAAAAACCCGTAAATTAAAAGGTCCACTAATCGCCTTAACTCGAGTGATGTCAATAAAGTTTCCATGTTAGAATTTAGAAATAGTAAAAACTTAAGCAAAGGAAAACAAAGAAGGCGTAGGCTATTGGCACGAGTGAGAATGTATACATAAACTGTTTCCATGCATTCGACTTTCCTGCAAACTTGCTCAAAGTTAATTCTCCTGTTTTTCTTTTTCTTAACATCTTTAAACTCCATGTTGCACTTAAGCTACACCATACAGAACAGCAGACCCGGTGCGTAATGCGTGCCAGAGGAGACTCTGCACATGACTCGCGTTGCATTTTGTAATTTGTGTAACTTTTTGGACACCTTTGTTACTTTGGCCTAGTCTATATATAATATTTCTGATTATATGGCATATGGCTAATAAAGTAATGAATAAAGTAATGATGAAAAATATGCTTAATCAACGGCCCGGCGTGAGAATAGAAGCAGAAAATAACGACCCTGGCAGAGAATCTATGTTGCAATATAATGATGTAGTTTGTATGCGGCGTCAGCTGATCTCTACTTTATGGATGGGAGGTGCGAGTGAGTTTTTAAAAGAAGACATACATGGGTAGAGTGGTCTGCAGAATAAAAAGCTTGTGAACAACTTTAAAATTTCATAACTCTTTACCCCCCCCCTTGCATCCGCACCCCAGCACCCCCTACAGAAAATATCTTCCCGCGCCTCTGCACAGTGTTGCGTCTAATAAAGTTTAATAACTTAAACTTGTTAAACTTACATAAATAAAACAATACCCAGTAGAAATATGTAAACTGAACCAATCAGATTCAAACAGAATAAATTTCAAACGGCAAAAGCAGTCAACTTTAGTGGTTTAAATTACTCCCGCTCGGGTTTGAATGACAGCAGAGAGACTCGCCCACCGTCTCATAGACCACCCCCTCACAGTATTCAGGACAGAAGCGGTCGAATGTGGACAAAGGAGATGGATTTAAATACCAGGTGTAAACGTGATGTGTCTCTCTTGTCCACTTGTGATCTGATCGATGAAAACACATCTTAATACCAAGTGTAAACAGCCCCTTAGACTACAAAAGCAATTCGATCTAAAGTGGTTTCGACTACCTCTCAATGCGGTCGAAAGTGGCAGAGCTCAAAACTTTTTGAACACCGTTTACACCTGGCATTAACGTCATCCATTTGTGATCTGACTGATGAAAACGCATGTTAATGACAAGTGTAAACAGTCTCCATGAGAAACAACGTGTACACCTGCGTATGACTCCTACGCAGAATACGTGTGTAAGTTAAACTGGTCAAAGGAAAAAAAATAATGCAGATCTTTTTTATGGTAATTTGAAGACCCCGCAATAACACTACCGTGCAGTTTTACTACCATAGTTTACCGTATTACCGAACACCGGCACAAGCCTACTCCTCCAAAACCAAATGCATTTTATAACATGATTTATTTCATAGTTTGGATGTTAGATTTCATGAAATGCTGTCTTTTGTGTAAAATAGATTTTTGATTGACAGTTTTATCAGATGCTCACTTTCTGTCACTACAAACATCACAAATTATAAATATTTTTGAAAAAAAAAGATGTCTTCATTTATCTACAATTAATCTGTTTTGTTTCCATTAACAATAAACATATTGGCCCTCATTTATCATTCTTGCGTAGAAACAGGCGTATATGTTGGCGTAAGATTATGCTTACACTCCTCTCACCGCCTGATTTATGAAACTGTGCGTACCGATGATATTCAGGTGTACGCAATATCTGCCCTTCATAAATGCCGCGGCTGAAAACGATCGTCATTAGAATAACACGCCCATATAAATTCAAGTCTCTGCCTCCCCCACGCCCTCATTTGACGACATTGACACATGGAAGACGGCAAAGAAGACAAACCGGGGAAGTGGAAAGAAACAAAATTATTTTATTTGGGAGTTTAAAGAGCGGGATTAAAGACATTAATAATTGCATGACATTTTGTAATATTTGTATTATTATTTTTATTATTAATGACGCTTAAATGATATTTAGAAGAATAATTATTTATTATTATTATTATTATTATTATCATTATTATTTACTGTTGCCTACATCTAAATTATATGTCTGCTTAATGGTTCGGTTAAGTTTTTTTAAAATAATATTTTAAAATGATGTAGTAACTTTTGTAGTGTGTTTTTCTGTATTTACATACAGTTGTTTGTTAGCTAAGATCCAGTTTGATACGGAGCTCCGGATATAATTCAAATTAACAATTTGTTGCCACGACATCCACATGTTTTACTAGGCTAATTCATAATTTGAAGTAATAATACTTGTAATAGTAATTACAAAATATTATAATAATTAATTCCAAGGAACAAACTGTTGAATATTGGGAACGAATTTTATATTTATGGCCATACTTTAGACTAAATAAGAAAAGGAAGTGTCCATAATGTAGCATAAAAGATAATTCGTGGCCATGATTTTGTCCGCATGTTATCATATGATCGGATTTATGGCTCCATTCAACACAAGCATTTTACCTTTTCTATTAATGTGTAGCTATTTATTTATCATCGAATGGTATGTAACTAGCTTACCTTTTGATGCATTATTACCATGTTTTCGTAGCAGATCCTTGTGCTTTCTTGCAATGTGCCGCTTCAGATTCCAGGATTGCTAAACTTTTACAGTCTCTCCGCAGTCACCTTCAATGTTTTCTTCCTGTCCAATCTTAACTTTGAATTCTACTTTACATTTATGTATAAGGCTTGAATTCCATAACTTATTGCTAGACGTTTTTACAGATTCTCGAACAAATTATCAAAGGGCGTTCTGGATTAAACGAGCGGTCCTGAGCGAACGGAATTTTCGGAAAAAGGCGCTCTGATGGTATTACCGCACCGCTCAACGCTCCGATCCGCTCACGTGCTCTGCCCTGAAACGGCTCGCAACTTAAGGAATACATATGCATACAAATCAAATGCTTTGGTAAAGTCACACAACATTGAAGTTCATGTTGCATAAAAATAAACACTGAAGTTTATAATTACTATGTTTTAGTTTTTTTTTTTTTTTTTTACAGTGGGTCATAATATATCATATATTTTAGTTTGTCAGTGCGTTGTGGTGTTAGGAAGTGTTTGCGCATTTCTGCACTAACTCAAAATGTGCGTACACCACCTCCTGAGCTGGCGTAGGATTTGAGCGTGCCGTACGCCAACGTCCATATTGATAAATCTCAAAGTCACCGTGGTTTTGGGTGTACGCCAGGTGTACGCTGGAAATTTGGTGTACGCACTTTTGATAAATGAGGGCCATTGTGCAGTAAAATGTGTCTAAATTTAGTGATACATCCAGAGGTGGGTAGTAACGAATTACATTTACTTCGTTACATTTACTTGAGTAATTTTTTTGGGAAACTAGTACTTTTAGAGTAAATTTAAGAATGGGTACTTTTTACTCTTACTCAAGTATATTTCTAGTGAAAAAACTGTACTTTTACTTTGCTACATTTGGTGGCATTACTGCGTTACTGTCAAATGGTAATAATTAATGAATATATATTTTTTAAATTTATATGGCTTGTTTGAAAGTCTCGCGAGACGTTAGAGAGGCTGCGTGCTTTGCAAGAGGTGGCTACGTATCACCATTTAGCACGCGTAGATGAAAGGAGATGACTGAAGCGGAGGATGACCTGCAAGCTATCGGAGGCAGATTACGCGTGGCCTCAAGTTCGGTCTATGTTTATGTCACAAGGTGACGATCTTTTGGGCGGAACCAAAAGTCGGGAAACTTTGGTTCCGCCCGGATGTTTCCGCCCAGACCGGGAAGAGGAAACACCGGACATCCGGTAGCATCGCGAGGGCTGTAATCAGCGAAATCAAGCACAGCTGTGCGTGTTTAAGAGGAACGCTGGTTGATTGGAGGGTTACAGCACACAGAGGAGTATTTAAGAGCAGTGTAAATCACAGTTTGGGGGTAGTGTGTGAGTTGAGGTACGGAGCTGTGCTCGTTCGTTACACGTTGGCAGTTGGTGGCACTTTCTCTCTTTCTCTCTCGTAGTTCTCTGTGGATGTTACCGTAGAGGAAACCCTGTGGGTAGAAGACAACAACGGTGATTGTGACACGCTTGGAGTAACCAAGGAGGAAGGAAACGAAGCAGTTTGTAAACTAATCATCAAGAGGATCGCTGTGAGTATTGGCTCTGGATAACTGAAGCATAACTACTAACCTGTGTATTATCGGACGCCTCCAGGAGGCGGCCCTACCCCTGACTCAGCGTGGTAGGTGGGCCGCAGGAATAAGTGGATCCAGTAGCCATAGCAACAGAACCAAAAGCTCCGGCCGTGGTACCATCGCCCCCATTTGACCTTAGTGAAGAGGAGGACGTCGGCGTCTCGTGTGTACACTTGTAGTGTGGGGGGGTGAGTCCATGTCATTTGAAAACTTTTCACGTTGAAGTGGTGCTGTGTATTTGCTGTGGGTTGCTGTGCAAGTGCTGTGTGTCTTGTCAGACGTACCCCGCATCACCCCTTCTGCTAAGGAGAGACGGAGAGGCTGACGGTTGTGAGCAACATCCATTATTGTACGCTGTGTGCGATTCAAGTGTAAAGTGACGGTGTGGGTTTTTTTTGGGAAGTCACCCGTCTGGTGTGTCGACAGTTGCAGAGTGTGGCGGTGAAGACTGGAAAGCTGGCAGTGCGTGTGTGAGTACAACCACGAACCTGCATATTGCTACTTTACCTGTGTGTTCTATCTTGTGGCAGAGTGAGAGGCGAAGGAGTTCCGCCGCCCGTGGTCTCTACAAAGGGGCGCCCCTGTCCGGCATTCGATCGGCCTACGGGCATTGAGGATAGGGCAGCGCTCGGCCCGGTGAGACGGTGTGACGTTCGCCCCCTGCTGACCAGCGCATCCGCCGAGAGGGTTTTTGCCCCCGGCGCCCCCTAGGAAAACCATCGTCGTTCGCCTTTCTGTGCAGGCCAGCTGTCGTAAGCCCGCCCCTGTACATTGTCGACCAGAACGCAGTAGAACGAACTGTGGACAGTCACACATGCCCGAGTCGTAAACAGCAGAGAGGTGAGAAGTATCCAAGCGCACTAACTGTGTTGTTGTGTCCAAGCTGCCTGTGAAGGAAGAGAGAACGAGAGTGAACGTCAGTAGAACGAACTGTGGACAGTCACACATGCCCGAGCTGTAAACAGCGGAGAGGTGAGAAGTATCCAAGTTGCACTAACTGTGTTGTTGTGTCCAAGCTGCCTGTAAAGGAAGAGAGAACGAGAGTGAACGTCAGTAGAACGAACTGTGGACAGTCACACATGCCCGAGCTGTAAACAGCAGAGAGGTGAGAAGTATCCAAGTTGCACTAACTGTGTTGTTGTGTCCAAGCTGCCTGTAAAGGAAGAGAGAACGAGAGTGAACGTCAGTAGAACGAACTGTGGACAGTCACACATGCCCGAGCTGTAAACAGCGGAGAGGTGAGAAGTATCCAAGTTGCACTAACTGTGTTGTTGTGTCCAAGCTGCCTGTAAAGGAAGAGAGAACGAGAGTGAACGTCAGTAGAACGAACTGTGGACAGTCACACATGCCCGAGCTGTAAACAGCAGAGAGGTGAGAAGTATCCAAGTTGCACTAACTGTGTTGTTGTGTCCAAGCTGCCTGTGAAGGAAGAGAGAACAAGAGTGAACGTCAGTAGAACGAACTGTGGACAGTCACACATGCCCGAGCTGTAAACAGCAGAGAGGTGAGAAGTATCCAAGCGCACTAACTGTGTTGTTGTGTCCAAGCTGCCTGTGAAGGAAGAGAGAACGAGAGTGAACGTCAGTAGAACGAACTGTGGACAGTCATACATGCCCGAGCTGTAAACAGCAGAGAGGTGAGAAGTATCCAAGTTGCACTAACTGTGTTGTTGTGTCCAAAGCTGCCTGTAAAGAGAGAGAAAAGACGGGAGTGGATGTTAGGAGAGTGACCTGTGGAAAAAGAACCATACTTACCAAGAACTAGCCGCAAACCGACAGGTGAGGACGGTCCCAGTCCAGGTTAAACGAGTCTTCGTGTCTCCGTCGAAGCCTGTGGAAGGAAACACAAAGTGGAGTGAGCAGCGAAGTATTGGGCCGACGTGGCACAGGTACCGCAGATAGAGAGAGAGATAAACCCCAAGTTCACACTATTTGTCTTTGCCTCCAGGAGAGAAGAGGAGGGCGCCACGGATAGCGGAGTTGGCAGGAGCCTGTGTTCCCGGCCCACTCCCCCCCTATATTTTGGTCCCAGCCCCTGGGACTCCCGTTGCCCCCTTCCCCTTTTCTGCCACCTTCCCGTGCTGTGGTCTGCCTGGAAGGCAGAGAGTAAGTTAGTTTTAATTGCCCCTTCCCCATTCCCCCAGTTATTTTAAATATTTAAATAAAGTTTGTTTTAATACTTACCTGCTCTCGTGTTGTTTGGTCATTGGGTTGGCTTTGGGGACCTCCTCGAGGTGGAAGTTGAGAAGGGGCGTGGCTTTAGGTTTAGTAGCCAGCCCCTAGCCGTGACAGATTTTGGCGTAGTCGGCAGGGCCCCACCTCGAGTTGAGTAACCAAGGTCGCCCAATGACCGACAACGCGGGGCCCGGAGCCCCACCCCGTGCCACGTCCATCATCATGGGTAGCCCATGGATGCAGAAGTATGGAGGAGCAGAGTCGGAGGTCCGACTGACAGAATGGAAGGCCCAACTCGAGTACTTGGCCGACCTACAGGGCCTTAGCGCCGCTCAGCGGCTCCAGTTTGTGCTGAACTCCCTGGAGGGAGAAGCCCGGCGAGAGGTGCAGGCCGCCCCCGAAGCAGTTAGAGCCACCGCCCAGACCGTATTCCAGTTTCTCACCGAACAATATGGTGACCATACCCCCGTAGCTGTCCTCCGTTCCCAATTTTTTAACTTTAAGCAAGGCCCCCGACAAACCATTAGAGCGTTTGCCCTGAGGCTGCGGGAGCAGTTCACCCGATTACAGGCCCGACGCGATCATGGGCTGGGAGACGGGGAGAATCTTCTACGTGACCAGTTCCTCCTGGGGATGAAGGAGGGCCCCGTAAGGCAGAGTCTGAGGGTCCAGTTTCGGAGGGACCCCGGGCTCACCTTTGAAGACCTTAGGAAAGAGGCACTGGCCTTGGAAGGTGATGAGGTCGAAGTCAGTGAGGCCCCAGTATGTGCGGCGGTGAGCGAAACGGCACCCACACCATCTGAGCGGGCGGATTGGAAGCAGGCCCTAAAGGCGGAACTGTTGAAGGACGTCCAGGAACAGATATCGGAGCTGTCCAAAGCCCTCTTGGGAGAGTTGCGCCAAGGAAGGGCGCGGGAGGAACCGAGGCCGGCCCCCCGAGAACGAACTTACTCGGAGCGAGGCCGAGAGCCACCCGGACGTCCAGACCGCTTTAACCGACCCCGCTTCGAATGGGATGACCAAGGGCGGCCCATTTGCAATCGCTGTGGTAAATCAGGACACATCAGTCGCCAGTGTGGGCCTCGTAGGGCGTCGGAGGGGGGTTTTTAGATCGGCCGGCCACAGTGGGTCGTGTGGCCGGGAACCCTCGGGAAGACCCCAGAAGCAATAACCCCAGGCACCAGATGATCGGGCATAGCCCAATAGCGGAGGTAAAAGTGTGTGGCAAGACAGTACAATGCCTGGTAGATACGGGCTCTCAGGTAACGTTGTTTGCAGAAAGCCTTTCACAAGAAATATTTGGGAAGCAAGGAACTCAAGGGGCAGAGGCCCCCTGGCTGACGTTGCGGGGCGCAAATGGCCTAGAGATCCCTTACGTCGGTTACCGACTAACAGACTTAGAAGTCCATGGGGTATTAGTCCCCCAAAAAGGTGTGATAATTGTCGAAGACAGGTGTTTGGGTGCCCATCGAGCCCTACTGGGCATGAACGTCCTTTCTGAATGTTGGGAAGAGTTATTTCAGGCTAAGCCTGGCCCCAGGATCTCACCTGCCGAGAGGCCCAAATGGGAGCGTGTAGTCGCTGACTGTCGTCGAGTCCAGATGGCCCAGGTCCGTAGAGGCCGAGAAGAGGTAGGAAGAGTGATGTGTCGATTTGCCTTGTCTATTCCCCCTAAAAGTGAGGCCATTGTGTGGGTGAGAGTGCCCCCTCGAGAAGTCGACCCCGAGGAGTGGGTATTGGTTGAGCCTCATGCAGACTGCCCTCAAGTGAAAGTGGCACGGGGCCTAGCGGCGGTCCGCTGGGGAAGAGTCCCCGTGAAAGTGCGTAATGAACATCCCTATGCAGTCCATTTACATCGACACCAACGACTGGCCCGACTAACGGCGGTCGCACCCCATCAGATGAGAGAGGAGAGAGACGTCAGCTTCCGTCAGGTGTGCCCCTCTGTGATTGAGGTGGCCCTGACGCAGATGGATGCCCCCACGAACGACAGGAAGAGTGAGGTGCCAAAACACCTCGAGGGTGAGTCGTTACAAGGGGAAAATTTGGAACCGGTACAGACACAGAAACTCCAGGCTCTTCTTCGGAAATGGCAACATGTGTTTGCGAGTCACGAGGAAGATTATGGGTGCACCAGAGTGGTGGAACACCACATCCCGACCGGGGACGCCGGGCCGAGCAGAGAGAGATATCGGCCGATTCCACCTACCTTATACACAGAGGTACGCACACTCTTGCAGGGCCTGCTGGAGCGAGGCATTGTTCGGGAGAGCAGTAGCCCGTGGGCGGCCCCCATCGTGCTTGTACAGAAGAAGTCAGGGGCCTGGAGGTTCTGTGTAGATTATCGTAAGCTCAACCTGGTAACCAAGAAAGATGCTTTTCCCCTACCACGGATCGAAGACTCCCTTGCCAGTCTCACGCGGTCCGCATGGTATTCTACTCTGGATTTGGCCAGTGGGTATTGGCAGGTGCAGGTGGCCAAGGCAGATCGAGAAAAGACCGCCTTTACGACCCCGTTTGGATTATTTGAGTGGGAACGGATGCCCTTCTGGCTTTGTAACGCTCCGGCCACGTTCCAGCGACTGATGCAGCGCTGTCTTGGAGGGCAGTTAATGGAGTCAGTTTTAGTATATTTGGATGATGTGATTGTGTACTCCCCAGATTTCGATTCCCACCTTCAGCACCTCGAAGAGGTCTTCCAGGCCATGGAAAGATACGGGCTGAAACTGCAACCTGATAAATGCCATCTGTTGAGGCGAGAAGTCCATTTCCTGGGTCACGTGGTCAGCGCCGCGGGGGTGTCCGTGGATCCCGGAAAAGTCTCTGCAGTAAGAGACTGGATTACACCCAAGACCGTGAGGCAAGTACGATCGTTTCTGGGATTTGTGGGGTATTACAGACGATTCATCAAAGACTTCTCAAAGATTGCTAAACCTCTCAACCAGTTGCTGGTTGGTACAGGGCGAAACCGGGGACGTGGGTCACCCTCCATCAGCTGGGACGACCCTTGTGAGGCTGCATTTTGGAGGCTAAAACAGGAACTGTTACAGGCACCTATTTTGGCGTACGCAGACTTCACTAAACCATTTGTTCTGTACACAGACGCAAGCAACCTGGGACTGGGGGCCGTATTGGCCCAGCGACAAGAAGGAACGGAGCGGGTGATCGCTTATGCAAGCCGAAGCCTCCATCCAGCAGAGAGGAACGATGCGAATTACAGCTCGTTTAAACTGGAGTTGCTGGCCCTGAAGTGGGCCCTAAGCGAGAAGTTTAAAGACTACCTCTGGGGCGCAAAGGTAACAGTAATCACGGATAACAATCCTCTGGTACATTTGCAGACGGCGAAGTTGGGGGCCGTGGAACAGCGGTGGGTAGCCCAGCTGGCCAACTTTGATTATCACTTGCAGTACCGACCTGGGCGAGAGCACACAAACGCCGATGTCCTTTCAAGACTGCCGGAGGTGGACGACCCCGGGTGCCGGGGGGGCCAAGAAGAGGATAGCCCAAGCGAGGGCTATATGATAGGGGCCGTGGATGCCCCAGGAGGTCAACAGGAGGCCGCGCCTGGGAACTGGGGGTGGGACCCCCGCCGGTGGATAGAGAGGCAGGCCCAGGATCAGGATGTACGTCAGGTAAAGACGTGGGTGGAGCAGGGCCGACGGCCAACGTCGCCAGAACGACTAGCCCAGACAGAGACGGGGAGAAGGCTACTGGGGCAGTGGGACAAGCTGGAGCTGCAAGAAGGAGTGCTTTGTAGAAAGGTTAGTGACCCGAAGCTGGGCGAGGAGGTGCGCCAGATCGTGGTGCCCGCTGATCAGACGACAGTGTTAGTCTCAGCCTATCATGATCAGCTGGGGCACCAGGGACAAGAAAGGACCATATCGCTGCTGCACAGATATTTCTACTGGCCAGGGCTGGAAGCCACAGTACGTAGTTTGATCCAGGCTTGTCCCAGGTGTATGTTGTTTAAATCCCGGCGAGAGGCTCGAGCGCCGATGGTGCCCATCCATGCCAAAGCCCCCCTCCACATTATGGCAATGGACTTCCTGACACTGGGCCGGCCACAAGACCGCTACCAAAACATCTTGGTGATTACTGATCTATTCACCAAATACGCATGGGCAGTCCCCACCCTCGATCAGACAGCTAATACCACCGCGACTGCTCTATGGAGGAGCGTCTTCCAGACATTTGGATGCCCGGAGTTTTTGCACTCGGATCAGGGGGCCAACTTTGAGTCAAGGGTGATCCGAGAGTTATGCCAGCTGTATGGGTGTACCAAGACCCACACGACGTCGTACCATCCCCAAGGTAATGGCAGCTGCGAGAGGTTCAATCAGACCCTGTTGGGGCTACTGGGGACCTTGGATCAACGGCAGCAGAGCGACTGGGTGAGTGCTTTACCGAATCTACTACAAGCATATAACAACAGTATACATAGTACGACGGGGTATGCCCCTACTTACCTGATGTTCGGCAGACATGTGCGGATGCCCACGGACCTGGTCGTAGGAGTGGCAGCCGGCCAGGAGGAAGTGAGTGTGACCGAGTGGGTGGGACGCCATCACCAGCGGCTTCACTTCGCCTATGAGCAAGTATCGAGCAAAATACAGACAACAGGGCAGAAGAACAAGCGGTTGTATGACCGGACGGCCCGGGACGCCCCCCTGTTACCAGGAGAGAGGGTCTTGGCGAGGGACAATAGGCGGCAAGGCAAAGGAAAGCTAAGTGACCGCTGGGAGACCATCCCGTATGTGATTTGTAGGCAGCAGAGACCGGGACAGCCGGTGTACACCATCCGGCCGGCCCTGAGCGGGTGGTACACCGGAACATGATTCGCCCCTGCCCCAACTATCCTGAAGCAGTGGAGGAAAGGGTTGTGGAGCCGGTACCGGCGGCCCCCTGGATGGGAGGATGGGCTGTGGTACCAGGCCGACCCGCGGTGGCGTTGCCCCCGGCTGCCCCGAGAGAGCGAGAGTTGGCGTTCGAGCCAGCTGAACCCCCGGCTGCCCAGAGGCAGCAAGAGTTAGCACCCGAGCCAGCTGAACCCCCGGGACAACCAGAGTTAGCACACGAGCCAGCCGAACCCGATTCACCCGTGAGACGCTCCCAACGGGAGAACCGAGGCCGCCCCCCTGCCCGTTACGGTGAGTGGACGACTCCGAGGCATTCCAGGGACTAGAATGTATTGGCGGGGGAGGATGTCACAAGGTGACGATCTTTTGGGCGGAACCAAAAGTCGGGAAACTTTGGTTCCGCCCGGATGTTTCCGCCCAGACCGGGAAGAGGAAACACCGGACATCCGGTAGCATCGCGAGGGCTGTAATCAGCGAAATCAAGCACAGCTGTGCGTGTTTAAGAGGAACGCTGGTTGATTGGAGGGTTACAGCACACAGAGGAGTATTTAAGAGCAGTGTAAATCACAGTTTGGGGGTAGTGTGTGAGTTGAGGTACGGAGCTGTGCTCGTTCGTTACACGTTGGCAGTTGGTGGCACTTTCTCTCTTTCTCTCTCGTAGTTCTCTGTGGATGTTACCGTAGAGGAAACCCTGTGGGTAGAAGACAACAACGGTGATTGTGACACGCTTGGAGTAACCAAGGAGGAAGGAAACGAAGCAGTTTGTAAACTAATCATCAAGAGGCTCGCTGTGAGTATTGGCTCTGGATAACTGAAGCATAACTACTAACCTGTGTATTATCGGACGCCTCCAGGAGGCGGCCCTACCCCTGACTCAGCGTGGTAGGTGGGCCGCAGGAATAAGTGGATCCAGTAGCCATAGCAACAGAACCAAAAGCTCCGGCCGTGGTACCATCGCCCCCATTTGACCTTAGTGAAGAGGAGGACGTCGGCGTCTCGTGTGTACACTTGTAGTGTGGGGGGGTGAGTCCATGTCATTTGAAAACTTTTCACGTTGAAGTGGTGCTGTGTATTTGCTGTGGGTTGCTGTGCAAGTGCTGTGTGTCTTGTCAGACGTACCCCGCATCACCCCTTCTGCTAAGGAGAGACGGAGAGGCTGACGGTTGTGAGCAACATCCATTATTGTACGCTGTGTGCGATTCAAGTGTAAAGTGACGGTGTGGGTTTTTTTTGGGAAGTCACCCGTCTGGTGTGTCGACAGTTGCAGAGTGTGGCGGTGAAGATTGGAAAGCTGGCAGTGCGTGTGTGAGTACAACCACGAACCTGCATATTGCTACTTTACCTGTGTGTTCTATCTTGTGGCAGAGTGAGAGGCGAAGGAGTTCCGCCGCCCGTGGTCTCTACAAAGGGGCGCCCCTGTCCGGCATTCGATCGGCCTACGGGCATTGAGGATAGGGCAGCGCTCGGCCCGGTGAGACGGTGTGACGTTCGCCCCCTGCTGACCAGCGCATCCGCCGAGAGGGTTTTTGCCCCCGGCACCCCCTAGGAAAACCATCGTCGTTCGCCTTTCTGTGCAGGCCAGCTGTCGTAAGCCCGCCCCTGTACATTGTCGACCAGAACGCAGTAGAACGAACTGTGGACAGTCACACATGCCCGAGTCGTAAACAGCAGAGAGGTGAGAAGTATCCAAGCGCACTAACTGAGTTGTTGTGTCCAAGCTGCCTGTAAAGGAAGAGAGAACGAGAGTGAACGTCAGTAGAACGAACTGTGGACAGTCACACATGCCCGAGCTGTAAACAGCGGAGAGGTGAGAAGTATCCAAGTTGCACTAACTGTGTTGTTGTGTCCAAGCTGCCTGTAAAGGAAGAGAGAACAAAAGTGAACGTCAGTAGAACGAACTGTGGACAGTCACACATGCCCGAGCTGTAAACAGCAGAGAGGTGAGAAGTATCCAAGTTGCACTAACTGTGTTGTTGTGTCCAAGCTGCCTGTAAAGGAAGAGAGAACGAGAGTGAACGTCAGTAGAACGAACTGTGGACAGTCACACATGCCCGAGCTGTAAACAGCGGAGAGGTGAGAAGTATCCAAGTTGCACTAACTGTGTTGTTGTGTCCAAGCTGCCTGTAAAGGAAGAGAGAACGAGAGTGAACGTCAGTAGAACGAACTGTGGACAGTCATACATGCCCGAGCTGTAAACAGCAGAGAGGTGAGAAGTATCCAAGTTGCACTAACTGTGTTGTTGTGTCCAAAGCTGCCTGTAAAGAGAGAGAAAAGACGGGAGTGGATGTTAGGAGAGTGACCTGTGGAAAAAGAACCATACTTACCAAGAACTAGCAGCAAACCGACAGGTGAGGACGGTCCCAGTCCAGGTTAAACGAGTCTTCGTGTCTCCGTCGAAGCCTGTGGAAGGAAACACAAAGTGGAGTGAGCAGCGAAGTATTGGGCCGACGTGGCACAGGTACCGCAGATAGAGAGAGAGATAAACCCCAAGTTCACACTATTTGTCTTTGCCTCCAGGAGAGAAGAGGAGGGCGCCACGGATAGCGGAGTTGGCAGGAGCCTGTGTTCCCGGCCCACTCCCCCCCTATATTTTGGTCCCAGCCCCTGGGACTCCCGTTGCCCCCTTCCCCTTTTCTGCCACCTTCCCGTGCTGTGGTCTGCCTGGAAGGCAGAGAGGAAGTTAGTTTTAATTGCCCCTTCCCCATTCCCCCAGTTATTTTAAATATTTAAATAAAGTTTGTTTTAATACTTACCTGCTCTCGTGTTGTTTGGTCATTGGGTTGGCTTTGGGGACCTCCTCGAGGTGGAAGTTGAGAAGGGGCATGGCTTTAGGTTTAGTAGCCAGCCCCTAGCCGTGACATTTACACTACAAAAGGTCAAAAAGAATAGTTTCATAATGCGATGCATGCTTTGTGCACCAAAACGAACTAACATCTCAACGTACAGGAATTCAAGCTCCAACCTGAAACAACACAGGTAAGTGTCACTGTAATGGCCATTTGGTAACCATGGGCACTTTTACCTTATTATAATACTATGTCACACACTGTCCGAGTGTTTTTGTCATATGCGCTCTTGTGCAAGCAATGAAAATTTCTCTAACCTTACAAACAACACTCACACCTGCACATTTCCATATCATTTCCCCATAAAACTAAACAAATTGAACAGCATAATGTTACGTCTTTCATTAATTATAGGGAAGAACCGGGGCAAAAGTAACGCTGGACGAAAGTAACAACGCGATTTTCTCAGAGGACTGATAACATTTGCATCCCAAAACAGCATCTTTACAACCCTTGACAGAGCTAAAGAAATTTGCTTTATTTACTCACAGTTTTCCGTGTGTAGATCCAGAAAGGTGTTTTCAACCATAAGTAAATTCCAAAAGCGGTCATTGTTTTCTCATAATGCGTTGTGTTTCTCGTTTAATCAATCTACAGGTTATTTAGTGCTCTAACACATCCTGAAGTTTGACTTCAAGAGTTTTTCAAAATAAAAGTAAATCGGGTTTATGTCACCAGGTGACGATTTGTGAGGGCGGTAACTAGGAGCATATAGGGGTCCGTCGACTATATCTACGTGCCATTATTTCTCTCTGTGACAAGAACAACGCCCATCCAGCCTCACGAGGGGTCTGAGTCGAGCTGGCCAAGTCCTTAATTCACGTAAAGTGTGGGCAGAGTGCTGTGGGTGAGTTGTGACTTTCATTGTGTGTGTGTACACTAAAGCTTGCTGTGTAATGCTGTGCTTGTAGTGACTGAAGCCGCCCCTGGCCCAGTACAAATCGTGAAGAGGTAACAGCACGTGGGGCCACACGAGAGAAGGCAACTCAATTAGGACCTCCTGTGTGCTAGCGAGAGCCCGCGCCGATCCAGAGAGCAGGCAGTGGTGAAGCTCAGCCGTGTATCAGAGTGAGTAGCGATTGATGTGCACCGTATGGACCGAGGGTCATTGTGGTGTACAAATCTGCATAGGAGAACCATCTGTGTGCGGAGCCTCGTCGAGGGTTCGCCCCAGCTCAGGACCCCTGTAACCGAAAAGGAGGGGGAGCCAGGGAAGCATTGGGCTCCGCGCAGCCTGACCCAAAAGTCCCCACGACGCCCAAGTAGCCCAGGTAGACGGAGAAGTACCCTCGTCGCCTAGAGGCCGATCGGGTGAAGGTATAGTGTGCAAAACCATCACTGTGAAAGTCCACTGCCCGGAGGAGCGTTGGGTGAGCTAAGCCTTGTGAGTAACTTACCTTTGTGGTGTGTAATCTACCTTTGCTTACAGTAATCGCCCTGAAGAGAACGAAAAGCCCAAGCCTTGTGAGTAACTTACCTTTGTGGTGTGTAACCTACCTTTGCTTACAGCATTACCCTGAGGAGGAACGGAAAGTCCCAGTAGTGTGAATCACTTACCTCTGTGGTGTATACATTACCTCTGCTCCAGTAATCGCCCTGAAGGGAACGAAAAGCCCAAGCCTTGGGAGTAACTTACCTTTGTGGTGTGTAACCTACCTTTGCTTACAGCATTACCCTGAGGAGGAACGGAAAGTCCCAGTAGTGTGAATCACTTACCTTTGTGGTGTGTACATTACCTCTGTCCCAGTAACCGCCCTGAAGAGAACGAAAAGCCCAAGCCTTGTGAGTAACTTACCTTTGTGGTGTGCAACTTACCTTTGCATTTCAGCATTACTCTGAAGAGGAACGACGACAAGCCCCAGTCCTGGAAAATCTTTACCGTTGTGTCGCTAACTTACCTCTGTTTCAGCACGATATCGAGGGGAAACAACTTGTCCCCGCCTTCTGGCAGGATTCACCTCTGTGGATCGTGGGAGACCTCCCCCCTTTTTACTGCCTCGTCCTTGCTGGTCGGGAAGTGTCCAGCGAAGTCCACCGGAGGGAACCTTAGGGCGAGAGAGAGAGAGAGATTATCTTTTTAAATATTTAATAAAGTTGCATTTTAATTGTAGTATACTCGTCTGTCTGGTCATTGGGGTGGTCTTGGGAACCTCCTCGAGGTGGAAAGCTAGGAAGGGGCGTGACCCTTTAGTTATCTCGGGTCCGCTCCGACCTGTGACATTTAAATGTGAGGAGATACTGTCGGGACGAAAGCAACACTCTGGCTAAATCCGAAATCGCATACTGCCATACTATATAGTAGGCAAAAAGGCGAACGAATAGTATGTCCGAAACCTCAGTATACGTAAAAGGGTAGGTGAGAATTAACGGGATTTTGGACTATTTCTCGTGAGATTCAGAGGCACGTGTACTTAAGTATCGTCCGAAACCGTTTACTTACTGAAAATGTAGTAGGGGAAACAGTACGTGAACAGAGTAGTACGTCCGAATCCTCAGTATCCATAAAATCAGTAGGCGAGAAATCTCTGGATGCCCAACTGAGTCCGCCCAGATTCTGAAGCGTGCATCGGATGGACACTTTTATCCCAGCTTTCCCATGATGCCACAGGAAAGCAAAGCAATTGACCTGAGACCAACCAATCGGGTGATTTCGATACGTTACACAGGGCTGTTCCTCAGCACCCTTACTTCACGCACAGACCCAGGATATACCACAAAGTGCTCAGCTGATTCATGAAAATAAAGCTGTAGAATTGTCACAGCTGTGTTGAGCTGACAGTAAATATGTGATGGTTTGTTAGAAAAATACATTTGAATAAATTTTTGTTTCATATGGGATTCACTTCTATACGTTTTCATTTATTGTGATGGTTTTATTCATTCATTTTTTATTCATGATTCCTGTCGTTTTAACTAAATACAAGAGATTGCTTCACTAAAATGTATATAATCACATTGCCTGCATTGTCTAGTTTGTATTCAAGCACAGCTGTCATCTGACAATAGATATTAAATTACAATCTGCTTGTTTTACTTATTTTTGTCCACTACAAAATAATGTGTAATATATCTGTAACACTGTTACAGATCAAGTTACTGATGCAATCAGGTGTTAGTGCACCTGTCCCTCATACACACACATACGTTTTCATGTCTGTTATTAGGTTTGTTCGAGTTTATGCACCGCTGTAAGAACCAACAGCTGGATGACATCAAAGTACCGTGAGAGCGATTCCAGAAATCATACGGAGAAGTCTGATTTCGAGTTGCTCTCGCGGTATTGTGATGTCAATCTCCTGTCGGTTTTTTGTGGTTCCGCATGAACTCGAACAAGTCTACTACGTCATATGTCACATGATAACATCAACATGCCGATTGCTGTCCATACTTAACGCGAACGTATGTACTGTCTTAGCACACGTTAAGTAGGTACTCAGTGAAATTCAGTACTTAAGTATCCGATTTCGGATTCAGCCTCACTTTTGTCCCATTTACAGTATATTATTCTAATTTTATTTAATTTAATTTTCATAGTGTTTAAACTGTTGAATTTAAGTTTGTACTTTTGGTTGCTTTTGAAACATTTGATAAAACTGACATTTAAATGAAAATGTAATTTTTAATTATTTTTTACAAAGATAAATTACAAAATATGTTTGCAGTTACATATTAAAGAGGTCATAGTCATGTATAATTAATAAAAACAAGTGTAACACGAAAATCTATCTTGTTTTGTTGTGTTAAAAAAAGTATAAATTCACCACTTATGTTCAAAGTGAAATTATACTAGTCATTTTACATTTGTTCAAAATTCCACCTGGTATTGATAGACCACACTTGTGAGTTACTGACCACAGCAAAAATATATCTCTGTCTGAAACTTTATCTTTAAAAATTAAGTTTTTCTGAAAAATGGTACTTTCGCCCCTCTTCTCCCCTACACATAACCGGACACCTTACTTAAGTGTAGAAAATACATACGAATCAAAACTGGATTTTATTTAATTCCTCCCTAAAGTTAAGTTCAGTATTTATTTATTTATCCCCGTAGGGAAATTTGGATTGCAGCGAAACACTCACTCAGACATTTGACAATTTTCACATTGGCATACGTATGTACATATATATATGTATACACACACATACACATATATAAAAAATAAAGAAGAATAAAAAATAATTAATTATAGCATGTAGTCTGGAGACTATTTATCAACTTCCACTAGGAGGAGAGGAATTTAAAAAAAGTTCACATAACTTTTAAAAAACTACAATTAGGATCAGTTGATTTTCATGCGAGGGAAAGAGCAAAGACAGAACTGAAGACAGAGAGTGTCTATATACTAAAGAATCTATATACTTGTGAAAATAAAAGAATAAAGTATGTTTTTAAAGAAACATGAATTATATATTATAATAAATGTAGAGTTGATTTGCAAAAACAAAATTTCCATATGAAATTCTAAAATGATAATTTTTATCAAGCTCTTTATGTTCAGTAATTGCACTTTAATGGCAATGAAAATAACCTATTCATATAAAAACACGATAACAAACAGACACACAAGTTCTTTTTAGTTTACTGTTAGCTTGTTTAAAGGCAGATGCTGCCAAGATTGTGTTGTGAAAATAAAGAGACAGTTAACTGTCAGAAAACAGTCAGTGTGTGTTTGAGATTTTTTTATAATGTGTAAGGGATCTCAGGTTTCGGAAGGGGAACAACACTGCAATCTTTCCCGGGTTTCGGACTATGTCTGAGAGCGTTGCTAGAGTACGAATATATTTTATTGCAATATGGAGCGTTTAAAGAGTAACTAAACCCCTGGTCATAGCCTGACTCCACCCACTGGCAATATTTGAAAAATGCAAGAAAAGTGGGCAGATCCCAACGGAGATAGAGGGGACGAACTAAGCTTGTACCAAGTGTGTGGTGAGATCGTAACAAGGGCGTGGTGAGCTTGAAACTGCTTACGTCACGAGTCATTTTTTGGACCCAACATCCAATAGGAAAATTCAACTGCAATAGCCACCGTTCAACCTGAAGAGGGCAGCACTCAGACGTTTTTACACCATATATTGCAGTATTGAAACACCTTATATCTAAATGTCAAAAAACATACATCAAAATCAATGAACAGCAATAATAAAGCATCATTCTTACAGATCATTAACTAAAAAAAGTTGGTTTAGGGTTTAGTTACTCTTTAAGTATTAACACCAAATCAAAACTAAACAACAGATTTGTAAATGAAAAGGTTTAATAACAGAAAACATAACAAAGTGTTCCAGCCAATAAACGACAAGAAGGATTTGGGGGTTGGACACGTTCATGAAAGCACGGAAGGGAGGGGGAGGAGAAGGAGTTAGCTACGCTCCGTTTGTTTGAAAACACTTCAAACATCAACAAAAAGTGACGTCTCGCAGATTCGGTTAGAACGCCTTTAAAGGTCATTGCGAAGCTCTCTTCATCCAGAAAATACACAGGGTTTTTCCTACATTTAAAATTTTTGGCGACTGCCAAAAAATTTTTTTGTCCCGCGAAAGCCTTATTTGATCTGTAATTGGGTTTTGTGAGTGAAGCAGGCAACTGACGGATTAATAGAGAAAACGAGCACAACGCCCCACCCCTGTGCGGGCACTCTCTGTCTTCAGTTCTGTCTTTGCTCTTTCCCTCGCATGAAAATCAACTGATCCTAATTGTAGTTTTTTAAAAGTTATGTGAAATTCTAAACAATGCGCAATGCGACACTGGGAAACTACAACTTCCATGGGCACTCCCTGCACCCAGCGTAACACACAATTGAGACCGTTTGTTGAGACGCACACGCGATCAGCGGGGAGCCTAGCGTTGGGAGCCTTACTAGCATGTTTTTTATAAATATAATATATCATATGATCTATACTGATATACCTGCTATATACCAGCTAATAAATGTAGTCTTAATTTGGGTGGTCAGTCTGCACTTAACTCTTTCCCCGCCATTGACGAGATATCTCGTCAATTAAGAGAAAACGCTTCCCCGCCAATGACGAGATTTTCCGTCTTTCCGCAATACCGCTATTATCCACCAGGTGGCGACCCTTCCGCAACTTTTTAAACCCGGATATATATGTTTATATATTTAAAGAAGAACATTTTCTGGAAGGCATTAAACTTTGGTGAAAATCATGAAAAACGCTGGCGCTGGCTGGCAACTTTTTTTAAAAACGTTGGCGGTGAAAGAGTTAAAGGCACACCGCTGAACTTTTTGGCTACTAGGGGACGCTAGACATGTATTTTTCACGTCTAGCGCCCCTAGAGGCCACAAGTGACGCAGCACTGTCGTAAAGGAAAAGAACTGGCCAACCTTAAAACTGAAAAACTAAACCTTTAAAACACTAAACGATCAACATTTTGAGGCATCAGGGAGAAATGCAGTCATGTTACAACTTTCTGATGAGGAACTTGTGGCGGTGATACATAAGCCGTTTCTTAATCTGAAGGTTGCACCCTCCAGATGTCGCATTTCTAAGCTGCATACGTCATCAAGACCGTCTTATTTCAGAATATTAACTATTATTAAGTTGACTATTATACTTAGTTAATTAAAAATTGTTGTAATATGCTTATAACTAAAATTTAATTCATTTGAAATAATACTGTTAAATATGGAGATAACTGATCGTAACAACAAACAGCTTTCGTTCATTTTAGCTACCATATATAGGCCTCCGGGCCACCATACAGATTTTCTTAAAGAAATAGCAGACTTCCTATCTGAGCTTACAGTCACTGTAGATAAAGCTCTTATCGTTGGTGATTTTAATATCCATGTGGATAACTCAAAAGATGCATTAGGACGTGCGTTTATCAATGTTCTAAATTCTCTCGGTATTAAACAAAACGTGTCAGGGCCCACGCATACTCGTAAGCACACATTAGACTTAATTCTGTCACTCGGACTCAATATTAATGACATCGAAATATCACCCCAGAGCGATGCCGTTTCAGACCATTGCCTTGTGTCATACACAATACATCTAGATAGGACCGCTCAGTCTACAACATGCCACAGATTAGCCAGAACAATAATTTCCACCACTAAAGATAGCTTTATTAGCACTCTTCCAGACCTGTCTCAAATGAAACATGTAGCAGATAACCGTGACGATCTGGATATTATAATAGAAAACCTGAACAACGTTTGCTCTAGCACGATGGATGCCCTTGCTCCCATTCAAAAAAAGAGAATCAAAGAAAAAACGCCAGCTCCATGGTATGACCATCATACTGCAGCCCTTAAAAAAGTAGCTAGAAAAATGGAAAGAAACTACCGAAACACAAAGTTAGAGGTATGGCGTTCAGCTTGGAAAGAGAGTGTTCAACACTACAGACAGGCTATTAAAACCGCCAGATCTACCTATCTCAGTACGCTTATTAAAGAAAATCATAACAACCCTCGTTTCCTGTTTAGCATAGTTGCGAAACTGACTAGAAACAAAGAACAAACAGAAACCAATAGTAAACTCCAACACAATAGTAATGACTTCATGAACTTCTTTACTAACAAAATTATGTTTATTAAGGAAAACATAGAAACTACGCAAGCAGCCACCACTCTACCCAATAGTACATTTACCACTAGATTATCATACGAACATCTTGAGTCATTTACACCTACTACAATAGAAGAGCTCTCTAAATTAGTAACGTCATCTAAATCATCGTCCTGTATATTAGACCCCGTTCCCACAAAATTACTAGGGACGGTTTCACATTTGGTGCGATTGCCTGGTCCGAACCAGAGTTCGATTGCTCCCCCCTCCCCATGGACTGTGTTCAAATATTATTTTTGCATCCAAACCGCGGTTCGCTTGCATCATTAAGCTGCAGCCGGCGCGTTCTCATGTTGCTTGGCAACCGCTGTAAACGAGAAGACGTCAAGTGTGATTGACTAACTGCAAGCAGAGAGATGATTTCTGAATGCCTCCGCAAAAATTGACGTCGGCAGACAGACTGCGTTGTCCTCGAAACGACTTTAGTATGTTTGCGGCAGACAGACGAAAGTGCGTTTCTGTATTATGTCTTTGAAAACAAAACCAAAGGTTTAAAAAAATAAGAACAAAACTCAAGCAAGCATTCTATGCATTTTGTTGTCAAGGTAAGTGCAGGCACACAAACACACACGTCTGTTTTGGTGGGACATTCCATATAATACGTAATTAACAGCGGTTCACTTCCGCGATTTGGTACGATTGCGCTCACATTAGCAGCGAACCGATCTGGAGTTCACATGAAACGAACCCCAGACCACCCTTTTTAAGCGGACTCGAGTGCGTTTCGCGGGTGCGCACCCGAGTTCGGAAGACAGCTTTCACATCATCCAAATGTACCGAACTCTGATGTCAATCGAATCCGGGTGCGCACCAAAAGTGCTAATGTGAAAATGCCCTAAAAGAGGTATTTCATGTAGTGTCAGACACGGTACTAAATATCTTTAACTCATCGCTAGAATTAGGATACGTTCCAACAGCTTTCAAACTAGCAGTTATTAAACCGCTCATTAAAAAACCAAACCTTGACCAGGGAGATCTTAATAACTTTAGACCAATCTCAAATCTACCTTTTCATTCTAAAATATTAGAAAAAGTAGTAATAGGAGGTCATTTGTAAAAGTAGTTACAAATGACCTCCTATTAACATCCGATCGTGGTGAAATCTCAATCCTTATATTACTAGACCTTAGTGCAGCCTTTTACACAATAGATCACAGAATCCTACTCAATAGACTAAAAAACTATGTTGGCATCAGTGGTCAGGCGTTAGCCTGGTTTAGATCGTATCTAACCAATCGATATCACTTTGTTTATGTAAATGAGGAAGAGTCCTATCACTCCCCCGTTAAATACGGCGTACCTCAGGGATCAGTTCTAGGCCCTACCCTATTCTCGTTATATATGTTACCTCTAGGAGACATTATCAGGAAACATAAGTTTTCACTGCTATGCGGATGATACCCAGCTTTACATCTCGTCACATCCTAGCGAAACACAGCAGTTTGCTAAGCTAACAGACTGCATTAGTGATATTAGGGACTGGATGGCACATAACTTTCTTATGCTAAACTCCAATAAGACAGAGATACTTATTATCGAACCGAATCTCTCCAAACATAATATGTCAGATACAAGTTGCCCATAGATGGCTGCACGGTTGTGCCATCTTCCACGGTTAAGAATTTAGGCATAATGTTTGACAGCAATCTATCTTTTAATAGTCATATCTCCAACGTCTGGTGCACAGCATTCTTCCATCTTAGAAATATCTAAAAAATACGCCATATGCTGTCTGCATCAGATGCAGAAAAGCTTATCCATTCTTTTATGACCTCTAGAATAGACTATTGTAACTTGTTACTCGGGGGATGCCATGCAAATCAGGTAAACAAGCTACAGCTGGTTCAAAATGCTGCCGCAAGAGTGCTTACTTGATCTAAAAAGTTTGACCACATTAGTCCAATTCTGGCATCTTTACACTGGCTACCAGTTAAATATCGCATACAATTTAAAATATTACTAATCACCTACAAAGCTTTAAATGGCCTAGCGCCCTCGTATATTAAAGAACTACTATCAGAATACAATCCACCACGTCAACTGCGATCACAAAATCCGGGTTACTTAATTATCCCTAGAATATCAAAAGTGTCTAAAGGTGGTAGATCCTTTTCCTACTTGGCCCCTAAGCTCTGAAATGATTTACCAAAAAAATGTTCGAGTATCAGACACAGTCGAGCAATTTAAATCTAAACTTAAGACATTCTTCTTTAACAAAGCAGTCACATAGATTGTCCAGTAAATGTACTTTTTCCCGCAGTAGTTATTTTGTCTAGAACAAAGCACTCACATACCTCATATGGGTAATTTACTCTTGCTGCAATAGTTAGCCTGTCTGGAACCGAGCTGAATTAAACCACTATAATGTATGACAATTGCATTACATGTGAACGGCCCCTACGCTAATAGAATTCTGTTTTTGTCTCCCTGTCTCGTCCTTCGACCCCGAGGACAATGAGACAAACAGACCCAGTTCCTGTAGCTGTGAAGGTCATCGCACCACTGATCTACTGGCTGTCCTTTAACGTGATGCTCAGCCGATGCGCGACCAATGCCCACCGGCTGAACCAGTTTAATCCGCTTACCCGCTTCCTATCCCTACCGTGTCTATATATATAAATATATATTAATTTCTCCCTAGGGTTTTTTGTCCTTCTAGGAGTTTTTCCCACCGGGTTTTCTCCTAAGGGGGTTTTTTAGTCCCAGGGAGAGTCAGCCAACTTTGGCTTAACTTAGCACTTTACTGTATACGTTACATTATTAATACGCTCGCTTGTACGGTTTATTCTTAGCCGCTATATTCTACTTCTTATCCTATGTATTGATTTTCAGTGTTCTCCTCTACATCTACTCATGTAAAGCTGCTTTGCAACAATTAACAATTGTGAAAAGCGCTATATAAATAAAATTGAATTGAAAAAATTGAATGACTTGCAAATTTAATGCTCAGTTTACCTTAATAAACCAGGCTTGATGACGTATGCAGCCTGCATATTTGACCTCCGGAGGCTGCAGACTTTCAACTGAGAAACGACCAGAAGTATTTCCTTGCCTTTTTTCGAAACAAATATTGTTGCATTTTCCGCAATGGCACTCATTTTTCCTCTCTTTTCTGTGAAAATTGTCGCACCAAATCCAAGTATACCGATATGTTTAGGTCTGCCGCTTTGTTATACGTCACGGGAGTGACAGCGGAACGCAGCAAATGAGGAAGAGGAAAACGCTCGGATCTGATTGGTGAATGAATAGGGTTTGGTTTTACACTGTGTGAGTGTAAGCAAGTTTGACTGATAAGGCATGCTGGATTAGAGGGTATCTGAGTAGAGGGAAATATATGCAAGAGAATCGCCGTCATTTAGAAAGAAGAACGCATTTGTGTATGAATCGAGATCGTGAGTTTATATAAAAAATTTCCTTAAAGGGGAATCAAACCTAGGTCGCCCATGTCATAGGTCCGTGACACTAACACGGTGCCACAGAGTCACATGATAGATGTTGCTCTCTACACTCCTTAAGTAGCCTTAAATTTGTGTTGAGGAAGTGGAGGAAGTGACGTATGCCGTAAAGCATTCGAATTTTGTAGTTCTTTTTGTGCTCGGGTTACTACCTGAAACCCTAAGTTTTACGAGTAAAAGCGATACAGACCCCGTCAGGCTATGGTAGACATGTCATTCAACCTATTTAAAGTCGATGCACTATCACAAGGGTCTATATTATGAAGGTTGAAAAACTACAAAGTGTCACTTTAAAAGTCAATCTGCATCTAATCTAGCTAAATAAAGTAAATTTGCTCGAATTAAAGTCATTTTATAGCCTGACGTTGTCATACTCAATTCTAGTCAGAATTTGAGTCTGATACCGCTCCATTGAGCTAAAATTATGAGGCGTGTCTTGACCGAAAAATGCCTCTCCACTCAATTGGATAGACCTATGACCAATCAGAGCAACGGAGTGTGTGACGTATGTTGAAATGTCGTCTTTTGCAGCCTGACCGAACTGCTAGTAATTTTGCTACAATGATACTAACATCATTGTGATTAAAATAAGTCTGAGTTAGCGAAGGTACATCAACACCTACTATGTTTACAACATTTCATTTATATCACAACATTAAGTATTTACTAAGTCATACAGTAAGACTATCTCTTACCATTTGTACGTTAGGTGAACTTCATCCACGACGATAGCTACCCATTACGTTGGCTTGAAAAATATCGGAGCCTAGCATGTCCCTCCACTTATTCAGCAGTCACGATTCTGGGCTTCCGAAAAGAAGCTGGCAACGACCGCTAATTATATCCATCTTGTCGTGCATGCCGAGTTGCATCGCCGTGATACCCATTTCAGTTGCTTCTTTAACTTTGTCCTCCATAAGTGCGACCAACTTTTGCCGAATCCCGTAGGAAGGACCGCGAAAACATAAACAAATGCCTTGATCACGTTTCTCTGTTCCTCTTTTTAAATCAATGCTCTGTCGATATCTTTTAGAACAGACTCAATGTCAGATTCCACACATCTGAATTCTACAGCGGCAGCCATTTCTTTGTAAACAGATTGAACACACGCGCTCTTTGGTGACGTGGTTGTGTTGATCATCTGTCCATCATCGTATAAAGCCCGCCCTCACAATTTGATTCGTCGGCCAGTTTTGGTACTCTCATAGTAGCTCCTCAACGGAAAAACGCCAGACCGATCTTCCCGTTTTTCAAAATGTGGTGGGCGGGGCTAAGATCGGCTGGCACCCAGGCTAGTCATTTTAGGATGCCAAAGTCAAATTTAATCGTATAAAATTTATTTTACCAGCAACAAAATTGTAGCCAGTGAAAATGCTGAGTGGCTATAACTTTTGAAAACAACTAGCCACTTTGGCTGGTGAGCAAAAAAGTTAATGTCAAGGCCTGATTACTTCTTAAAAGAGCATACACATCTGAAATGAGAAAGTAAGTGTGCTTACCCCATTTAGCAAGAGTGTTAAGTAAAATGTAGCCTTAATAATCCACAGAGTATGTATAGGCCTATGACAATGTGTAGTAAATTACCTATAAAATCGTTTACTTTAAACTTAAAGTGCCCATATTATGGAAAACTCACCTTTTCTGGGTTTTGGGGTGTTCATTTGTGTCTCTGATGCTCCCACACGCATACAAACTTGGAAAAAAATCCATCCATGCTGTTTTGAGTGAGATACATGTTTCTGAATGTCCTCTGCCTTGAGTCTCAGATTGCATGAGTTTAAACTCGGCTCCGTTGTGACGTAACTAGCCGTTTCGTCACATTCCGTATGACTTTTGCCCGCCCACCACCCCACTTGCAGGTCTCCATCCACCAGGGAGCTAGAGAGCAAAGAGCAGTCACTTCGCTAATACCCTCTATGCTGTTATCATGTCTCACGGAAACAACAGCGCTATTTGGATATTATGGATTATACTCCCGCCTACTTTTAAAAACAAAGTTTTAACGCGTGTTTATTGGAACATAAAGAGTGTGTTACGACGCAAATAGTCATCAGATTGTAGGCGATAAGATGTTCATGAGAAATCTGATGTAAGACTAAATATCTATATTTCACGGATTATACGCATTTGTGGACAAAAATGGTCATTAAATTTTCTATGGACTTTCATGGATCATTCACACATCTGAAACAGACTGGATTCGATTTGCGATCGTTATGTCAAACACAAAAGGTAAGAAGTCACGTTATATTTTGCATGTTGTCATCTTCTGTCACAAAATACTCCATTTACGATGCTAGAGCATCTGTATCTCAAAACAGAGACCATACACTGATGCAAATCCCGTAAATTATACCTTTTAAATGTATAGTAATGTGAATAATTGTTTGTAATGTAGACCGTAGCCTATATAGATACTTTTTTGCAGGCTAGATAGTTTGCAGCGTGGTTTCGAAAGTTAAAAAATATATTTAATGGCTTTATTTTACAATTCTACATGAACTAAGTAATAGTGCTTTGCCAAACTAAGTGTTTTGCCAAACTAACCGAGACCGGGCCTTACCGACCCGGCTTTTCTGACGAGGCTAAAGTACCCCAGAGACTCTTGTAACTTTACGGTCCGGACCTCCCGCTAGCTTCTAGCAATTAGTACGCGGTCCACAAGCAGTATACATCCCCCGCCGGGTCAAAATTTCTGTCATTTGCGAAAATAATGTGTTTGAAAATGTTTTATAATGGGAATATGTTAGCATTGTCCAGGGAACACGAGTGTACTGTTGAGACTGCTACATCACAATTTACTCTGTAATCATTGTGTGTCATGAGTTTCTTCTCCTGTAGTGTACTTATTAGTGGTACTTTTCTGCTTGATTTGTCTGTTGGCAACATAAACCGTTAATAATAATAATATATAAAAACAACACAGTATGGTCTGTACTGCTCACGATACCTCAGAGCACGCGCACGGGCACATGACGTTAGTAGTGGGGCGTGATCAAAGGAGCAGCAGCTCATAAATATGTAAGACTAGCTCAAAACGGCACAATCTGAAATGCACTGAAACAGAGGCTACTAGAGATGGGTAACAATCTTTTCCTACAAGCTATTTCGAGCAAACAACTTTTGAAACATGCTTTATGGAACTCATACACCTATTTAACTTGTGAAAAGCAGTCATAATATGGGCACTTTAAACTAAAGTGAGATGAAACTAGATCAAAGCACAAAGCAAGCTGTTGCTAGCTAGCTGCTAATTTTATAACATTTTATATGGTAAACAATTACACTATTACATCTTTTAACACTACGTTTTTAATGCTGCTTTTTAACTGATATGATTATACTAAAATAATGATCAGGTGGTCTATCAAAAAAATGATTTTATCTTTCAAAACTATGAAAGCCAGTCGTGGAAAAGCACCGCTTTTTTGCAAAGAGGGCAAGAAAGGATAACAGAGTGACAGGTAATATCTGTGTCTGATAATTACATAGTCTATATAATTTGGAAGAGGTTTAAAACTGAATTATTCTCAGCCACAGTCTGCAAGAAAATCAGGGCTTGACATTAACTTTTTGAGGAACTTGTCCTTTGGACAAGTAAATTTATGTTTCACTTGTCCATGCACAAGTCACTTGTCCGGGTAAAGAGTTATAATATAATTATAAATATATTTTGTGTTTTGCTTTGTGTCTCACGCATTAGTGAGCAGGTGAAGTTTACTCAGGTGTGTGTGTTTTATGTGTGTTGTGTGTGTTTTATGTGTGTATTTCTCACGCATTAGTGAGCAGGTGAAGTTTATTCTCAGGTTTTCTTCACAGTACAGCAGCTCGCGTATCTCCTCAGCACGAGTCACGCACACCAGCGCAGCGCGCTTGCGCAAAGACTGTAGAAACATGAGAGCTCGATAAACACCGTGTTTCATTGTTTTTAATAATTTATCGTGGTTTTCCGGTTCTTACCGACACGTCCGGCCTTTCTATCATCTCCACGACGCATGCGACACATGCGGCTCCGCGCTCCCAGTTTGCGAAACACTGCGGCGCGTGGTCAGCGTGAATGTTTTCACAAATGATGTCTAAACTCGACATGTTCACTGTTACTCGACTTTTAAGCACTTAAGATGATGATTATATCACTTTTATTTCACACTTGTCTCTCAGTGCGATTAAGATATTAAACCTCTACACAGTGAAGAATTTATTTACCTCAGTTCTGGTAAATAAGACACGGCGGGTCAATCTGACCAATCACAATTGTGGCTCGGAGACCAATAACCAATCAAATTAAAGGATGACAACCATTTTATATACTTCAAGCAGCGCAGATAGATCGTCTTCTGACATCAAACTACCGCGAGATTGATTCAAAAGCATACGAAGAAGTCTGCTCTCGCGGTACCTCAATGACAAACCGCTGAACCAACCCAGTCTCACCCCATGGCGTCAATATTTGACGACACTTGACCATGCGTCAATATGTTGACGCGGAGGGTATACCCTCCGCGTCACTTTTTGACGAACTGGGGACTTCAATGCTATCAGGTACGCGAAATTCTCTTTCCTATTTTCTTACCATTTTCTACCATTTTCGCGTCGGTTTAGGGTTAGATTTACATAATGACATCCCTACCCAAACCTATCCCTAACCCCAATGTCAGGCGACAACTGTTTAATTTCGCGTACCTAATAGTATTGAAGTCCCCAGTTCGTCAAAAAGTGACGCGGAGGGTATACCCTCCGCGTCAACATATTGACGCATGGTCAAGTGTCGTCAAATATTGACGCCATGGGTGTGAGACTGTGTTGGCTGAACGTGTTTGTGCAGCAGCGCAAGACATGAGCATGCCTATCAGGGTAATTTTGCTGTTAGAAGAAATTCGTTGCAAAACGAGATAACTCATTTTTTATTTGTTTTTTATTTTTCAGAAATATCGTTTTTTGGTTGTGCATGCCAATAAATATCAATTCAACTGCAGTTGGTTTGTTTTCTGCACAACTTAAAAAATACAGCTAAGTAGCACCATAAAACAAAATAAAACATGATAACATAATAATAAATGTTTTGACAAAAATGTTAAAAACGGATTTATCTCATTTTGCAACAAAACTCTTCAAATATTATTTCTCAAAGCATTAATATTTATCTTTCTGGGTAGCGAATGAAGCTTTCATGAGAGCTTCAGAAGAGATCAGATTGTGTGTTTGGGTTAGGGTTTGTGTTGATATCAGACTGTAATGTAATGTAATTGTTCAGCAGTAGGTGTGATCAGATCATCTGTATGTGGAGATTACATGATTCTCATACAGGACAAATCCTTTTTTTTTACTCTGCACAACAGTTATTAAAAGTGTCTGTTTGTAAGTGAACGGAGTCAAGAGCTTAAGGTTAATATATAAATGTTGGCGTTATGTGTTGCTTTATTTCATACAAGTAATAACCCAGCAAACAGAGAATGTTCCCCTAACATTAGTGTTTTGTTATATTTTGGTTATTTTTTTTGGGAACCAAATAATAACATTTTGGGAACATTCTTTTTAGGTTGTATTTTTTGCAACCATAAAATAACGTTCCCATAACGTTGCACGGTGGTTATTTTTAAATAACCTTAAAATAGCTTATACAGAACGTTATTTTTTGGTTATGTTTTTTTTTTGAGGAAATGAAGTGAAAGCATAATTAAACCTATTATTCCTTTAGTGTGCACGATATGCACGTGCTCATCTGCACGTGCTTACTCGAGACCCGCTTTCTCTTGTGCTCAGCAAATAGTGTTAATTTAAAAAAATAAAGGTCCTTTCGTTTTTACCTCAGAGATAACATTATTTTAGCGGTTCTTTTTTCTCTTTCTTGATTTAGTAACTTAAATATGTGGGAAGAAATATATATACCCCAGCCAACATTGCAAGGTGGGAGGCTTCCTATGGGGGCCCTATATGGGTTTGTCCATGGGTTCCACTATGCCCCCACCTGGGTAAGCCCACATGAATTTCATATAGAAACTGAGTGGGGCTTATGTGGGGCTTAATTGTAATTTACTTAAATAATATATTTGTTTAAAATTGAAACCGATAAAAGCAACATAATTTCAGTTGGGTAAATATCAGTTTTCAGCATAAATATTCAACAGTTCTTTCATCTATAACATCACAAAACATGAAGGTGGTGCAATATGAAAATGAAATAAAAAAACTGTAAAGGTTCAAAATATCAAAATACTTTGTCAATTTATAACACTTTCAATCCTAAAATAATCATCAACATTTAAAAACTGCTAATGCAGGGAATGACTAACAAGTCAAACTCTTAGGTTGTTTTCACATATGTTGGTGCGCACCGTGGTGCGGCCTCGGAGCGCACCAAAATACATTGTATCATTTTTCAGTTAGTGCGGTCCGTGTTCACATATATATATTTTTTACTTTACTCGAAATGCCGCACCGTACACCATGTGACAACGGTCAGCGCTGTCATTGGTCTCTGACAGCTCTTACCGTCTCATGACCACCCCCACGTTTCCACGACAACCAGCTTGACAGGGAGAGCGCAGCTATCAAGATGTGGAGATAAACGATGCACGTCTTTGCGAAGTTTCTTTGCTTTAACGCGAAATTGCGTAGCTGTTCTATTAAAGCCTTTCTCACGGAGCCGTTTGCTAAAAGCCCGTAATGTCACTATTTGTGTGTGGAGGACAGCTATGCATTTATAAAATCATCAACTCAAACGTAAAGGAGACAGCGAATCTCTATGCAACGGACCAGGATTGGCTTGTTTGTTGTTAACCCACAATATAACACCCGGCTCACGTCACGACGGAAGCCCAGTGGCTCAAACATGTGGAGAACTTCCTGTATTTGGTTCGGCCCGAGGTCCAGCAGTGTTCACACCACAGGTGGGTCGCCCCAGAGTTCGGCAACAGCCGCTCCGAGACCACCTGTTTAGAGCGGTCTCGGAGCGGTCGTTTAGTGCGCACCCGAGTGCGGCTGTTGTGTTCACACTGACCCAAACGCACCGTACTCGGAGCGACACGTCATTTGGGTCGACCTAAACAGTGTATATGTGAAAACACCCTTAAAATACTTGAGACTCAAAAACAACACAAACATTGCTCACTGTTCTGGAGATGATCTTTAGTTCTAATAACTACTTATATTAACTAAAAGGAAAAAACATAAATATGGCTCCTACACACCGGCCTCTAATTATGTGCATGGGCAACAATTACTAAATGTACATATTACAAAGGAGCCTTGTTTACTTATGATAGTATAATTATTAAAGACAACATGAATGGGTTATACTCATCTTTTTCTCCCACAGGGTGGTTTCTCCAAGCTCGTCTATTCTGCATTTTCCAGTAGCAGGCAGAGCTTAGTTACTGGCCTAAGAAATACACCAGTCTTGGTTCTAATTTTCACTGTCCTCACTAAACCTTTGGAATCTGGTAAGACATCTTCAATTCTTCCAAGACTCCAGGAACCCCGAGGGGCTGTACTATCCACAACCATCACAATGTCTCCTACTTGAAATCCTCCTTTGACTGTTGTCCATTTTTGCCTTTCCTGTAACAAAGGTAAGTATTCTTTCGTCCATCTTTTCCAAAACAGATCGGCAACATATTGAACTTGTTTCCAGCGACGTCTGATGTACATGTCTGACTCTTGGAATAGTCCAGGTGGAAAAGCAGGATGACACTTCAGAAGAAGAATATGATTAGGTGTTAGTGCTTCAAGGTCGTATTCATCTTCTGAGACTGTGCTGATGGGACGGCTGTTTAGAATGGCTTCAACTTCACAAAAAAGTGTTTGCAAACCTTCATCATCAAGTGTCTGTTCTTGAATAGTGGAGTGGAGAACTTGCCTCACCGTACGAATCAACCTTTCCCACACCCCGCCATGATGTGAGGCTGCTGGTGGGTTAAAGGTCCACTGGATACCTTTCTGGAGCATTGCATTGTGGATCTTCTCTTGGTTCCAAGTTGAAATAGCATTTTGTAATTCTCTTTTAGATCCTACAAGGTTGGTTCCATTGTCAGAGCGAATATGCATCACCTGACCTCTCCTACTTATGAACCGCCTTAGAGCATTGATGCATGAGTCTGTATTTAAGGAGTGTGCCATCTCAAGATGTACTGCTCTACTTGACATGCAGGTAAATATGACCCCATAATGCTTCATTAGACTTCTCCCTCTTTTGGTTTCAAAAGGCCCAAAGTAATCTACACCTACGTTGGTGAAAGGTGGAAGATCAGCTTCAAGTCTTTCTTTTGGCAGGTCCGCCATTTTTTGTTCTCCAAGTTTTCCTTTGACTCGCCTGCACACTATGCACTTAGATATAACTTTGCGAGCTGCAGAGTTGGCGTTGACGATCCAGTACCTTTTTCTGAGCTGAGAGAGAACATGATTTCTTCCACTATGTCCGAGCTGCTCATGTATGTGCCGAAGGATGAGTGTGGAGATATGGAGATCTTTGGGTAGTATCATGGGACGCTTGGCCTCATCTGACATTGCTGCCTTGCTCAGTCTTCCTCCTACTCTCAGAACTCCATCCTCCAGTACAGGGTCCAACCTGTAGATGGTGCTCATTCGACTAAGTCCTTTTCCTGTAGATTTGTTACTTTCCAGCTTTGTAATTTCCTTTGGATATCTGTGATGTTGACAGAACACAATGATGGCTTTCTCTGCTCTCATCAGGTCATCCAAGGAAATGCGTTGTCTGCCAAGTTTGCTCTTGAAGGCTTTCATCTCATTGTCCAGCATTTTGCTTTGAGTCCTTGTCCGTGACTGTGGAATGACATTAGATTGCATCTGCTTTCTTTTCATACAGAGTGCTCGAAGAATGTCTTTCAGCTTCAGGTACCACACGACAGCCCTCTTCAACCTATTCCAACTTGAAAAGTAATCCATTAGTTGGCATGTAGGATTGATGTTTGTCTTGACCACAGCACTAAAAACTGCTGTGCTCTTTTTAATCTCAAGGTCATTTTGGGAGAGTGACAATAACTCTGAAGGATTCTGTGGCCACTCTCTTTCTGATTTCCACAGGAACTCCGGTCCGTGGATCCACTCTTTACTTTTCATAAAGCTACTTGCATCCATTCCTCTGGATGCTAAATCCGCTGGATTCAACTTTGTTCCAATGTACTTCCATTGTCTGACATTTGTATTCTCTCTTATAACGGAGATCCTATTGGCCACAAATGTACAGAATCTTGTGTTTTCATTTGCAATGTACATTAATACTGACTGGCTGTCTGTCCAGAAAGTTGAGCTGTTAAGCTTTATCTCTAACTCTTTTCTGAGCATCTTGTCAACTCTAACAGCTAACACAGCCGCCACAAGTTCCATGCGTGGTATTGTTATCTGTTTTAACGGTGCTACTCTGGCCTTGCCAAGCATGAAAGCTACATGCACGGTATGTATTCCTGATGTCAGTCGTAAATAGCTTACTGTACCATATGCGTGGTCACTGGCATCTGAGAAGTGATGCAGTTCAGCTTGTGTGGATGCTCCAATTCCACTTGGCTTCACACAGCGTTCCACTCTAAAGTTCTCCAGTTGGTCAAGACTGGCTACCCATATTCTCCAGCTTTCTAATGCAGCCTTTGGCACTTCATGATCCCAGCTGCACTTGTTTCTGCAAAAATCCTGAAGGAGTAACTTAGCAGACAAAGTTAGAGGAGACAGGAAACCAAGGGGATCATAGATTGAACTGACCATTGATAAAATGTTTCTTCTGGTGTGGGGTTTATTTTTTATGAGGATGTTAAATCTGAACATGTCACTTTCTATACACCACAAGAGTCCTAGTGCCCTCTCTGTGGGGAGTGGGTCTCTGTCCAAGTCCAGCTCTTTCACCTCAGTGGCTCTATCTTCTCTAGGAATGTGTGAAAGTACAGTGCGACTGTTACTCACCCACTTGGTTAGGTGGAATCCACCCTTGTGACAAACAGTTGTGAGATCTTTTACTAGGTTTATTGCTTCCTGTTCTGTTCCAATAGATTTCAAGCAGTCGTCGACATAGAAGTTGGTTTCAATAGTATTTATCACTTCTGGACTAAAACAGTTGACACTGTCTTTGGCTGCTTGTCTCAATGCAAAGTTTGCACAGCTCGGAGAAGACACTGCTCCAAAAAGATGCACTGTCATACGATGCTCAACAGGAGGTAGAGACATGTCACCTTTAGGCCACCACAGAAAGCGTAAAAAGTCCACATCAGACTTTGAGACTCTGACTTGATGAAACATTGATTTTATGTCGGCCATCATAGCTACAGGCTGTTGTCTGAATCTAGTGAGAACACCAAAAAGAGTGCTTGTCAGGTCTGGGCCTTGGAGGAGTTCAGCATTTAGAGATGTTCCATGGAATGTTGCGCCACATTCAAACACCACTCTAATGGTGCCTTTCTTAGGATGAAAAACACCATGGTGTGGGATGTACCATACCTTTCCATCTGATCTTTGAAGTTTAGCTTGTGGCACCACCTCTGCATATCCTTTGCTTATCACTTCCTCCATGAATTCTGTGTAGTCATTTTTAAATTTCTCATTTCTTTGGAAATTTCTTTTAAGACCTAATAGACGCTGTTTTGCGACCAGACTGTTGTTGGGCATAACTGGACTTTCACTTCTGAAAGGTAAGTCTATACTGTAATGTCCATTTTGCAGCTTAATTGATTGCTCAGCAATTCTCATAAACCTTTTATCTTCTACTGACATTTCTTTGTCATCCATTGTCTCATTAAACTCATAGTTGTACTGCTGTACAAGCAAATCTTCCAACTTTGCAACTGATATTCTATTTGCAGTAACATCACGACACCCATTACTGTCTGTAATGGCACTGCTTTCCAAAGGACCGTTAATAACCCACCCCAATAGGGTTTTCACTGCATAAGGCCCATCTCCATGACTGTTGATTACTTCCCACGGCTCTATGGCTTTTGGAGCATTGTTTCCAATCAACAACTCCACTTCACCTTTGAGTTCTGGGATCTGGATATCACTCAGGTAAGGCCATCTAGATAGCTCTTCTTTCCTTGGAATGCTGTTGGTATCCACAGGCATACTTTTCTGAGTGTACACTTCTGGAAGCATAATGAAGTTATTTTCATTTAATGCACTAACCTCTAATCCATTCACCATGCAAGTATTCAAAGATTTTTCTTGATTTATAGTTCTTAGCAGGATGTTGATCCTTTTCCCTGTGATGTTCAGTCTTCTCAGGAGATTTTCTGTGCAAAAAGTAGCAGAGCTGCCAGGATCTAAAAAGGCATAGGTGTTAATGATCTTACTACCTTTTGAACTTTTAACCTGCACAGGTACAATGGACAATGTGCATTTTGGGAAATTCTGTGCATTACCGGCCCCAGAATGCCCACCTGCATTGAGAAAAACCTGCATAGTGCTCACTGTTGTTTGCTCTGTTGGTCTTTTCACTTTGATATGTAAGGAACTGGGATGTTGTTTATGACATATGGAACATTGGAGACGCTTGCTGCAGTCCTTGCTGACATGTCCAGCCTTTGTCAAGCATCCAAAGCAAATTCCATTCTGTTTGAGGAATGTTATTTTTTCTCTATGTAGCTTTGACTCAAATTGCGAACACGACATCAATTCATGCTTGCCAGTGCAGAATATACATGCATTGTCTGGTGCTATTGCCTTTTGTTGTGACAACTTCACATCTACATTTGTAGCAAAGCTACCTTTAGCAAGGGATTTCATTAAGACTTTAGATTTAATTTTGGTGGTGCTAGACTCTTGAATATCACCAAAAATTGGGTCTGAAACTGGGAATTGGGTTTCATGGAGCTTTTCGAATTCATTAAGTGCATCAATAAACTGTTTCATATTTCCTTTTACTTCGTCCAGATTCATTATGAGCCATCAACGTATTAACAATGTTCATTCTTCTCGTAAGATGAGATATTTTACCCGCTCTAGAAGAGCGCAATTTCGCTGATGTTTCAGTAAGATTCCTTTCAGACATGTCCTCTTGGTTTACTTCCTCGTCTTCACTAAAATCCATTTTCCAAAATGCTCAATTTTTTGTTTTCGTTTCAGCAAAAATAGTAAATAATAATCAATCAACTAGTTTCAAGAAAATGTTCTTAAATTTGTACAATTCTTAACTTCAAGTCGCGTATTGCGTTAATTCATTAGCGGCTTATTTCACCGGCGTCTTCTCAAACAAAGCAGCGGAGTTTAAACCTCAAAATACTCCGTGTTCCATCAATTCAAAATTCAAACAAAAATATCTTCAAAAATGCGAGTTCATTTAGATTCCATTTCAGTCAATATAAATCGCACATACCTCCGATGCAGTTTATTTTCTTTGTTTCTTTGTTTGTTGAACTTCGCTCGCCGTTCTCCTTTCCAGGAAAAGTTTCTCCATTTAAAGTTAATTCCTTACACATTCAGGAGCAGCAGCAGCGTTCCATTAAAGTCATTCCATTAATTCCATTGATTCCAAAGCCGTATCATTGACTTTTGTAGTGGCAAACTCTGTGTGTTTGTTCCTATGACACTTCTAATTTTTTGTCTCACCACTTCTAGGGAATACCGGTGCTTGGGTTTCTTTGACTCGTAAAAGATTGTCTGAACAACGTGGTCCTTGAATGTTGATGATATTTATTATACAAATGAAAAGGAACTTAAAGCATAAATTATAGTCTCTTTGTTTGGCGTGTTCGGGTTGCACCTGTCACGCTCACGCTGACGTAGTTGCTGACGTCATTGACGGTCAATGATAGTAGGCTCAAGCACCGGAACCTTTCCTGTGGTCTTGGCTTGAAACTCCTTTTATAGATGCAACCCCATTGTCTCTAGAGAGAAGGCATACTCAAAACATTAAATTGTTCTAAATCAAATATTGAAGAAAAAATAAATAAATTAATAACGCTTAGGTTACTTACGTAACCCCGGTTCCCTGAAATAACGGGAACGAAGCATTGCGTCAGTTAGCTGACGCTATGGGGGGGAAACTCCTGTTTACTCCGTGACTGAAGCCTATTGGTTAACGTCTGTACAAAGTACAGACCAATGACGTTTGAACCCGCGCGCGGGAAGCGCACGTCCTTATATAAGCGCGGTTCAATCGTCAGGAGCTCATTATTATTCGACTGAAGCGCGTAGCCGAATAACACTCGCTGCGTAGACGTTTGTAGCACGGCAAGAGACGCAATGCTTCGTTCCCGTTATTTCAGGGAACCGGGGTTACGTAAGTAACCTAAGCGTTCCCTTTCAATACGGTTCACTTCGCATTGCGTCAGTTAGCTGACGCTATGGGGGAACGTAATCCCATCACGCCGTGCATACACAACGTACTGAAGTGCCTTACCGGAGAGACACTGCGTGTGGCCCTATACCCGGCATATTCACAGCTTTAAAGCAAATGTGTAAGCACCATATAAATTGTTGACGCGCACACGGTGGGGTTTTAAACGCACCGGGGGCACATAACATAGCACAAGACGGCGAGGTACCGAGCGCGCTGCGGCTGTGCGAGATAAGTACATTCAGAGTCACGTTGGTGAGCTCGCTGAGCGCACCGTGGTGTACACATATAACGCATGAGCGTTTATGATTGAGCCGAGAGAACCTGCGCTCGTAGGGCAGGGACGTCTAAGCTGTACAATCTGACAACGTAGACGGCGAAGACCAGCCGGCCGCGTAGCAGATATCAAATATAGATATAGATACCCCTGTAGACCAAGTTCATGAAGAAGCCAAACTCGCACAGAGTGGGCTCTATATAGGACATAGAGGGGCGTGAGCCAGTGCGATGGTTTCAACGATCCATCTAAATAACCACTGTTAGCAACAGCCATACGTAGTGAGTAATCTGCGAAGCTCACGAACGGCCGATCTGACTATAATATGCGGCAGAACGGTTCGTAGCGTGGAATATACAGATACCACAATAGTGTGAACCCAGGTGCACCCTCGAGCGCATCGGGATGCATATAGGTAGTATTATAGTGCACAGATCGGTGAGCTTTCCAAGCGCGCCGTAAATGTGTTTTGACTATAAATTGCACGGGCACAGGTGAACACTTGAATACATCGTGAATGCATATAGATGAATCAGAGTGTTATAATGCACAGGCCGGCAAGATTCTCGAGCGCGCCGTCATGTGTTCTGATAATAAATTGTGCGCACACGGGTGAACTCTTCAGTGCACCGTGAATGCGTATAGATAAATCAGTGCACAGAACGCGCAGTGAATGTGTATAGATATGATTGATGAACGTAACGGTGGGCACCCAACGCACCGTGAACGTACACAGATGAACAACAATGTATGTGTCACAAAGCATAACACAGCTGTGTATACAGGTGAGCTTTTCCAAGCGCATCTTATTGTATACCAAAATGTTATAGCGTGTACATGTGAGCTTCTCTAAGCGCACGGTGGACGCATATAATTTAAAACCATATCGTGCATACAGGTGAGCTAATGGGCGCACCTTTAATGCAACAAACCTCAGTAGTGCGCGAAGCAGGGATGTCGAAGCTGTAAACTGACAACGTGGACGGCGGGGACCAGCCGGCCGTGTCACAATTGTCAAATGAGAAACCTCTAAGACCATGCCCATGCTCTAAGACAAGTGAGCATAATTGTCACTGGAGGTGATAACGTCAACGATCCATAAATAGCCTGTATTGACAGGTGCTCTAGTGAGTGATCTGTGACGCAGATGAACAGCTGATCGTCTGATGTACGTCAGACGTATGTGTCATACAGGACCTTGGACAGTTCCAGAGCGCTGTGCCTCGGGCACCGTCCGCATCTGAGAAATGACAGGCTTATGAATAAAGTGAATGGCCAGCCGTAAAAGCATGGTTCGCCGTTACCGCCGCCGTCCGCATCTGAGAGATGACAGGCTTGTGAATTAAACGAATGGTCGGTCGTAAAAGCGTGGTTCGCTGTTATCACGGCCACATAGATATAGGTAGGGGAGAGAGCCGCCGTGCCTCTGTAGTGAGGAGAAAAGTGTTCCACCGGCGATTCGCGGGGGGTTTTGACTTTCAAATGTCACTAGACAGAATGGATCAGACTTTGCATAAGGACGCCTCGTGAAAGGGGTCCTAGCAGCTTGTGTCAATGTGTCATAAGGCACGTAATGTAGGTCGTGTCCCACGGATGCCATCTCCGCACGCCCATCGTAATGGGTTAATATTTGAATCTTGGTGGTTTAAGCATGAGATGCGTATCACTCTGATTGAACATAGCTTATAAAGCGATGCAATGAGTTTATAAAGGAGATGACTCGTCAGCTTGTTTAGGGGGCGAGATCTCAGTCTGGTTCGGTAAATAATGAAATCACCGTAGTTTGCCCGACCGCATTATCACAATAACACGGTCGAGAGTGCTGCAGTGCTAAATCATCCCCTTAAATGTACCGTATTCACAGTACAAGGTGATTTATATGAGACAAACGGCGTTCCACGCGCCGAAGGCTGATTGCCGTCGTAAAGCGTGTTCAACCCACAGCAGATGCTGGGCTAGCTCGTAATGACAGCACTTCATGCAGCCGTGTGTAACTTAAGCAAGCTTCCCGGCCGTCAGCTCGGGGCGGGACCTTTGCTTAGTCAAACTGAAGTGGACTTATGAACAGAATGCCACGATATTCAGCTTTCTGAGGCTCGTTAGAGGGGTACGTGTGCCCGTCTTAAACGAGATGCCGCGCGCGTCTGACTGTGCGCGCGCTTTGAGCTTTGAAACTTATTGTGGCGGGTAGCAAGCTCACTTGAGGTTGATATTACCCATAATATCTCCGAGTATTGGAGCGGAGGTGTGAGCGTCTTCGGATCCGCTAATATAAATCAGCTATATGGCCGAAAAACGTCATAAACCGCTTGGCTGTAAGCCTTTGAGTGGCCGTCCGGAGAGGGCGCGATTCAAACGCTTGGAGCCATGCAAAAGTCTGAGGCTGTCCTTTCTCTAGGAAGAGAGAATAACAGCCGTAAGACCGTGCTCGTTTGCGCCATCAGCATCGTAGCGGAGAAACTGAGGTGGGCTGCGAGCGAATTTGGCAGAAAGGTGTTAGAGACACCGTACAGTCGTGGGGTGTCAATACACAGTATATGGCCAAACCGGGGATTTTTCGGCTAGCGTCGATAGAAGTATGGACAGCGGGCCGTGTGTGCATATTACTGATTGCTTGTCAGTAAGGCGATAAAGTGTTTAGAGACACGTACAACCGTGGGTGTCAATATACAGTATAGTAAGCACGGAAATTACTCTTTTTAGAGGAATTAAATACCGTTCGCCACTATAGTGAGGTCGCATAGCCGACAGTATTACACAGTATGTTTGGATAAACAGCACACAGAAAACATTTCAGGGCAGTCCAGCCGAGGCGCGACATAACCCCTTTTCTCCCAGACAGTTTCGTTCTCTGTTGATGCAGCTGTGCTGCGGAGACCAGAGCTCAGCCGTTCAGGTACACAAGCCTCAGTAGTGACGGTGACCGAACGGCTCACGGAGCAGGGTAGTATGTCTAGGTGGTTTAATGTCAGACTGAACCCATCGCAGAGAGGAAGTCTGCCGTGAGGCCCGCGGTTTTGCCGTTTATTAAAAGGGCAGAAAAACCGGGTATATAAGAATGTACCAATATTCAGCGCACTGATATAGGACGGGACTGAATAAAGGGAGGTATTCGGGCCTCAGTATATTATAAACAAATTCGTTCTGCCTCTGATTCCGTCTAAACCAGAGAGAAACTACCAGGCAGACGAAGAGTGAGCTATCTGAAGTGAGATCGGCTCAGGCCAGTAAAGCTCTATAATAAGTGTTTTAGCGCTCCAATAGAGGCGTGTCCGCCTTATCGAGCAGACGAATGAGATCGTGCCGCTCCAGGAGGGAGGGGCATGAAGCTCTGTAATCGTTGAACACTGGACAGCTGCATTTAGAGGCAGCGAGCCGTAATACCGCATGCTAGCTAAGCCGTTAAGAGACCTCACCACTGTGGGGAAAGGAGCGAGGGACTCCGCGAGCGTGGAGCACGAGTGGCTGTGCTATGACAGAGACAGGGGCAGACCGCCCGTGTTTGCTTGTCGTATGCATCTATCCAGGTCTACGGGTCCCCGCTTGTTCATCTCAACAAGAGAGGAACGGCAGAGGGGAGCAGCAACACAGACAGAACAGCCATGCATCGTGACGGTATCACCCGATGCACTCGGGGGATTAATATATGTGCCAGAGATCTCGCCACTGAATGTGAGAGGAGCGAAGGGACTCTGTAAGCATGAACGGTTGCGGTGTGACAGAACACAGGGGGGGTTAGTCCGTGTGTGCTTGTCTATGCATCCATCTAGTCTCATGGCTCGCCGTGTGTTCATCCCGGCGAGAGAGGAACAGCAGGGGGAGCACGAAACATGGATAAGACAACCAAAGCATAAGCACGGTCCCGGCGTGGGAGGTGCCAGACCGGTAACGCGCTCGGAGGAAATTCATAGCAGAGAGGCTCACCGAGCCGCTGTGCTGGACGCTATTAAAACAGCGCCTGCTCTTTTAGCTTATAGCTTTATATTAAAAATATTGATCTTACCGGGCGGCCGCAGGGGAGACCTCGTCAGGCTGCACAGGGCTCGTACCACGGCAAGCGAAGGCTATCTTCGGTTCTCGGCCGGAAAGCGGCAGGGGAAGACGCTAGACCTGGACTCTGCTATCTTCGGTTCTCAGCCGGAAAACGGCAGGGGAAGACGCTAGGCCTGGACTCCGCTGCAGGGCTTTTGTCAACGGCGAGGTAAGGCTTCTTCTTTTTCTTCGGAGCAGCGAGAGGTTCGCGCTGAAGGAGAAAATAATGGGCTCCTGACGATTGAACCGCGCTTATATAAGGACGTGCGCTTCCCGCGCGCGGGTTCAAACGTCATTGGTCTGTACTTTGTACAGACGTTAACCAATAGGCTTCAGTCACGGAGTAAACAGGAGTTTCCCCCCCATAGCGTCAGCTAACTGACGCAATGCGAAGTGAACCGTATTGAAAGGGAACTACTTATATTAACTAAAAGGAAAAAACATAAATATGGCTCCTACAAAGCGTAAAGTGTCGTAGCAGTGAGCAGATCGTAATGAGGTCTCCTTATATGAAACACCTGACTCCACTAATCAGACTTCTTTCAGGCCTAGTCCACACGGACACGGATACTTTTATAACCGTGAGTTTTTTCACACGGTTTGGCCGTTCGTCCACACGAAACCGCAGTATCATGGCAATGAAACTGAGCATATTTGAAAACCCCGGCCAGGGTGAGCTTTTTAAGAAACCCCGGTTACAGTGGTGTCGTGTAGAGAGTAAAACCGGGGGTTTTGCCTTGCGACGTCAGAGTGTGAGCCGTTATCCACTGTGTTTGACGTCAAGATTGTGCGCCGCTGACTGCTTTGTTGATGATTCTGTGCAATGACAGCGGACGTATCTTGCTAATAATAACTGTGCTAACAGGGCTTCTAACATGTATACAGATAGATGCTCAGTTATCTCACTATAATGCGGAACACAATTTGGGTTATATCCCCGCCTGCTGGTGTGGCATGCTCTTGACAGCGCTTGAAAGCGTGCTTTTGCTTTATCGTGTGGATGGATATTTAATTTAAACCGAGCATGTGTGGACGGGATTTTTTTAGGGAAAACTCCGGTTATAAATATACCTGTGTCCGTGTGGACTAAGCCTCAGAATGTTTGAAACATTTCTTTAATTAACACACTAACAAACTGATGAACTTTCTGACATTTCTTATTTTCACTCATGCTCTGTGCAAATTAAAATGAATAATTGGCAGGTAAACATTATAAATATCACAATTAAATGTCAAAAATAATGCATTTTTAGTTAAAATGTTTTATACTGATCAAATCATATCTGTTATATTATTTACTATTTGTTTAAAATCAACCAAAAGTTATTATTTCAAGAATTTAAATGTATAAAAATGTATTTCAAGCAAAAAATTATTTTGCCCACATAGGTGCCATGAAGGGCCCCACATTATCATCCCACACGGCAAACCTATATGGGGCCCACATATATTGCCCATGTGAAGCCCATGCCCACATGTATCCCATGCTGCCCAGATGGGACCCACATGGGACCCATATCCCTGCTGAAAAAAAACCAGCATGCCAGCAAGACCAGCATATGTTGTGTTTTGGTGCTGGTTTGCTAGTGAACACCAGCTAAACCAGAATCAAACCAGCATCAGCACCAGCATTAGCACCAGCTAAACCAGCAACAAACCAGCATTAGCACCAGCTAAACCAGCATTAGCACCAGCATCCCATGCTGGTCATACCAGCATATGTTGTGTTTTGGTGCTGGTATGCTGTGACCACCAGCTAAACCAGCATAATTCCCATGCTGGTCCATGCTGGTTTGATGCTGTTTTTTTCAGCAGGGATATCCTACGTTTACATGCGGCCAATAACCCATTCAAATCCGGAATATTGGCAATAACCCGGTCGTGCACGTCCATGTAAACACCGGCAAAAACACAAATATGCTCATATTCCTGTTTTTAAAATCCCGAATATTTGCCCTGGGTTACCTCTTTTCTAACCCAAAATTGTGGTCATGTAAACACGTATCGGCATATCCCCATCAAAAGGAACATTGGTTTGTGTACTGCGCATGTTAAAAAGAAGATTCCACCCTCACGGGAACCGACTCGGACCATCTCGGGAGAACAGACTCGTGTATGGCGGCGACCATCTCGGGGAATGAATCGAGCATGGCAGCAGCCCTCCTGAGAACTGAATCAAGCATGGTCGCGGTCCTCCCCGGAACTCGATGCTCACTACTATCCCCCACAAAAAATCTTTGGTGGAGATCCGCTTCAAACTAACTTGTTGCGTCCTCAAATGGCTGGATCATTCTGTCATGTCCCCGGAACAGGTAGTAGGATGCAAAAGCAAAGTTTGTAATTAATAACATTTATTAAATCAAAAACAAGACATGAAACAAAGCGGGATAAATGAACAAACGGGTAGACAGGAACAGGGAGCAAGACAAACACTGTTACAGTGACACAAACCGAGACAATGATCCAGCAATTGAACATACAGGTGACAGATATATACACACAAAGAATAAATGGTAACAGGTGTGATGATTGGTAATCAGTGAGAACAATGACAACAATCAGAACAGAGACAACAGAAACATGGATTAAACCGTGAAAATATGAGATGTTCATTGCAGAATCTACTTTTCAAATCATATGCGAAATAATGTGTGGATCTTTGAATAACTGTAAGAATACAGTTCCTTTAAAAATTATTTTTGTCAAAGTATTGAGAAATATTAATGTTGTGAGAATATTTTTTGCCATCTGAGACGTTTATTGCCGTTGAATACTCTCATCTATAATATGGAAATCATATATACATAATAGTAGGAAATATATAATGTGGTATACTGCAAAGTTACCCTGCTAATTTGATAAATAAATCTTTCAAATTTGCTGATTTGATCCATTCAAGTCCTGACCACCAGGCTAGAGATTTTAAACATCCTTAATCCACCCTTATCAAATAATATCTAAAGTATATTGTTTTGTGATAAAAATGATGCTCAGTAGCACAATGCAAATGGAGTAGCCCATGTGTGAAACACAACGGGTGCTTGACGGATCCCGCTCACTGATCCACATATTTTTGTAAATCCTAGACATGGTTGGACCTGCCGAACGTGTTGAGCACTTTTATATACAGTACTGTGTTGAGCAGAGAGGCTATACAGTTTGACCAGAGGGAAGCAGCAGCAGGCCACCAGACGTTGTTGCTAATATAACTCGCAATGTATAACTATTATCAGATTGGCCCTCGCAGCCTCAAAACACTACCGGCCCACCGGGTAAAATCCCGACTCTCCCGATTGCCACTTCGCTACTGGCACCAAGCATAAAACAAAAATGACTGTACTTGACTTGTGTGTGTTGTATATTAAAATTAAATCTCCTTTCTGTATGACAGACAATCTGAATTTTATTAAATATGTGTCAATACACTGCAATAGGCTTTATGCCTAGCTGCACTACTTCCTGAACTTCAGCCAGCTCCTTGTTTCCTGTCTGCCATTATTGGACAAACTGATTAATCCAGGTGTGTTTCAACATTGTTGTTGTGACTACTGAGGTCAGGCACACCTGGATTAATTAGTTTGTCCAATAATGGCAGACAGGAAACAAGGAGCCGAGGACACCTGAGTTTACTTCAATATTTTGGATGTAAACCTTTATCGAATCACAACAAACTATAAATCATTGGAAAGGTCTAAGCCTCTAGAAAACATATTTCAGCAGTGTTTTATAAAATATATTATGTAGGAACAATAATAGATTCATTTCTTACAGTAGTGCACCTAAAAAAAGCTACATCATAACTGCAGTTGTTAACTTTGTCACAAAAAAAATTATATGCATACTTTCAATCATTCAAACTTTTTTTTTTTCAAACTGAAGGTTCATAATAAAACATCCTTTGTAGTTTTTGTCCAGAAATATGGATAAAATAATATTGTACACATACAAAATATCCATCTGTATATTCATAGTTCATATATACTGTCGTGAATGAGAATTTCATTGATTTTGCAATAAAAAAAATACATATTTTTTGTGGTTTTGCAATAAAATACTAATTTCTGTGTTGGTAAAGTCTTTTGAGCCCAACTTCACAAAGTTATGTCCAATAACAGCGAAGCAAGACAGTCTCAGTAGCCAAACAGAGCAGCCAGGGCCGTTACTAGGGCTCCTTTGATCGGCTGACCAATTACTATTGGGAACACAGATGACAAGATAAATGTTATCCAATAATAGCTTTGCTTATGGTTCATTAGAAACACCTGCCAATCCTGCGCAGCGGTGTGTTTGGAAAACGTGCTGAATGTTTGTAAATTTGCAGAGTAGAAAGCCAGAACACACAAACAACACTTTCATTTCACCTCACATTCACAAGATGGATCCACGCAGGCGTAAGAGGCATTACACATTGTTAGAAGTTGTTGAGGAAATTTTTTAATCTAGTGATGATGAACAAAATCATACATCAAGCGAGGATGAGCCAGACGTGCTTTTGCCTGAAGAAATGTCTGATTCGGCCCTAGAACGGTGAGTTTATGCATATTTTTTTCTTTTATACAACTGGTATATGTGTAAATGTGCAATAATTATGTATATTTAGATGTTTGATACATTGAATTATGCATTACATGTATTATGTTTCATACCTGATTCAGTTTGATACTGTTGAACATACAATATTAGTTGGTAACGCTTTAGATTACAGCCCGGAAAGTACTGCGTTATTTTGTTGTGTTATTTTCTGCACAGGAACATGGGAGGAGTGGATCTCTCCGATGCCCTCATCGGTTATTACAACGTCCTCAAAAAGACCAGGAAGTGGTACCGTGCCCTGTTCTACCACTTTGTTGATATTGCCGTGGTGAATGCATTTATCATTCATCAGCAGATGGCTCTAGCACGGGAAAAAAAGCCCAAAACCCAAAAAGAGTTCCGTGAAGCCCTGGTTCTGGAGCTGGCAGATTGGAATGACCCTTCTGGTCCTGATCCAATACCAAGTGCACCCCCAGGCCATCAGTGCCACAGGCCCAAATTCATCACTGAAACCAGTGATGATTCGAGGAGATGCAGAGTGTGCCATCGAAAAACACTCATAATATGCCAGGCATGTAATGCACACCTGTGTTTCCAGGCAACAAGAGACTGTTTCAACCCTTGGCATGAAGAGCAAAATTTGTAGTTTAGAACTAAAAAGTTGTGAAAAGTTGTACAAAGTTTATAAATGGTGGAAAAGTTGTAAATAGTTTGAGTCTTCTAATAATTGTTATATTTTTTCTTATAACCTAAATTTGTCATATGTTTAGAAAGGCATAAATGTTAAATATGTGAATAATTTGTATAAAAAGTCACATAAAAATTGTGTCTGTGTGTTTTGTGTTGTCAGATGTCAGTTCAAGTAACTAAATGCTGTGAGACTTGATGCAACAACACAAATGCCACTAGGAGTCACCCCCTAGTGGCCTTTTGTGTTGTTGCATCAAGTCTCACAGAAACCTCATTTTTTAAGATATCAAGATGAAATTTGAAAATAATCTTGATTAGACTTAAGCACTTTAAACTGTAGAACATATTTTTTAAATATATACATTTATTAGAATAAAACAAAAAAAAGACATGTTCATAACAATAAACTTAAACTTTCATAATTTTTAGACAAAAGTATATTTTTTAATTATTCCACTTCAGGAATAATCTGCCAAGTGTCTTCTTTCAAATAAGACCAACCTTATGTTTATATTCCAAACCGTTCATGAATTACAGCTATTTAAGTTTTTATAGTGCATTTTCATGTTTATCCTGAAAAGGGGGGGGGGGTGACGCTTAAGAGGTTAATAAAGTCTTGTTCTGCGCTTTGGTTTGCTGCCAGCAGTGGCGGATTTAGCAAATTGGGGGCCCAAGGCGAAGGTACGTATGGGCTCCTCCATCCGATCTATAAAAGTATTTTTTTACTCCAAAATGAAGATGGAAAGCAGAGGTCACACAAAGTGCAGCACTACACAAACCAATAGAGAATAAGTAAATGGGGCAAAAACAGCCACAAACAGTAAATGAGTGAGAAATCATTTAAATCTAATGCTGCACAAAAATTAGCAATGCATCAAAGCCAATGTTGTTACTAATCTTTCACATGCCCAAGACTGTGATAAAAGGTAAAAAAAATCCAGTCTACAATCACTTTTTATATTTTCTTTGATGTTTTCTTCACAAACATAACAAAAGGGTTGTGAATTTTCCAACAGTGTATTGTTGAATTTTTGTGTCAACATAAGATTTTTCACCAAAAACCATTCTATTTGCTGAAAGTTGTGGCCAAATTAAGACTCAACAGCACCCCATAGTGGACGACACAACATCAGCAGGGCTCCAGACTAACATTTGAGAGATGTTGCACTGGCGCCACCAAGTTGTACAGGTGGCGCTGGGCCTCCATTTGGTGGCACCAGTCACGAGAAGCCCCTGTCTGCAGCCTGCAGATTTGGGCGGGTATGCACCTGGGACGGTGCTGCACGTGCAGGCCCTCCCACACTGCTTCTCATTGGTTAGTGGCGTGAAGTCATGACGTCGATTTTAGCAAGTTTTCATTTCCGATGTTTATCACTGCATGGTGAGTACAAGCTACTGTTTTTGTTCTATTTTATTTACTATTTTTGATTTTGAAGTGGCGTTTAGTGTGATGTTAAAATGAAGTGGCATACAAATAAGATCGTGTCACATGATATCACACAAATAACTAGGACCGCGCGTGTGTGCGCGCGTGTGCGGTTTGGTGGGATTATGGTTAAAACAAGGCAAAACTGAACCAAAAGAAGAAATATAGGATTAAAGAGTTAATAGTAACAACAACAAAGTTATATTCTAGGACTTTTTTCTATGAATACATTTTTAAATGTAAACTATTTTGATATGTTATTGATAAGTATACATTTATTTATTGATCAGGAAACCATTTCAGTATTCACTGAGCTTTCTGACAGTAGGGACCTTTGATTTTACAGAGGTTAGTGAAATAGCCTATACAATAGAAACCCCCCATATAATTAAAAGTAAACTAACTCAGTATTAATTTTTAACTCATCAGTGTCTGCTGCTTTTGGAGAATTCCCTCTTTGAGGTTTGTTTGTTTTCTTCTTCTTTTTTTAATACATACTGTTCATTGAAGCTTCAATTACCAAATGCTTACATTTAGCATTTTAAAATAAATGTTTTTAACTATAGATAAATTCATTACATGTATCAATCTAAACAAGTGGATTTCAATTATGGTCCTAAGGGATGTCATTTAGAACAAACTGTTTTTATGAGACTTTATATTTTAAACTTTTGAAGGTCAGAGATGCTGAAAGAGCAACTCCAGTAAAAGAGGAGCGTAAAGAAGCAGGTGTTGGTTCCCATTTCAAATCTTGAACCTAAATAACAGGGCTTTGAAAATGATGCTACTCTTGTTCTTACTCTCCAATTTAGAGGTGATGAAATCCCCCGGCCTGTGCATTATTTGACCAAGGTAAGTGCATTATAAACTCCTGTCAATCTATCAGTTACACTTTTAATAAGTTGTATGTAAAGTTACATTTTGGACTGACTGTTTGCTACTTTAAACAGATGCCACCTGACCTTACATCCTCTGGCAGATCCTGATGGGAGTCGTTACAAAGAGGACGATATGGCTTTATGGTGACTTTCCCTGACATGCAAGGTTTTCAGAGACGTTTTCAGCAAGCCCAAGTTCAGAGAAAAGGTCCCCTTTGTATGTCCATACAGTAAGTTTTTTAAATCTAAATTGTGAGTACTTTAAAAGATACTTGAGAAAGTCTGTCTGTCTGTCCGTCCATCTATTTCTGTTTGTTCGTTTGTGCAATCTATCTATCTGTCTGTTCTTCCTATATCTGTCTGTCTGTCTATCTATCTCTACCTATCTGTCATGTCTATCCGTCCTTCTGTCTGTTTGTCTGTAGCCTCTTTCACACAGTAATTCTGGTAAATTACCATGAATTTACCAGAATGAATTTACCAGTAAATACAAAAATGTGCTGTTCACACATGCAGTGACATTCCGTCTTTTTACCAGTAAGACATCATTCACACATCAGTATCAAAATACCGGTAAATTCGGAGAGAAAGCGGAAGTTACCTGTGGCGCGCGGCCGGCGAGCTCCGTCCGTGTCGTATTTGTAAATGGCGGGTTATGACTTAATATCCACGGTCCGTATTTTGTTGTTTTCACATCTGTGGCAAACGGTCGCGAAGTTGCTCGTGACCAAACAACATTGCGTTAGGCGGCGTCAAACGGAACCTGCGCGTTTGCACATTAGGCTTCACAGATGGTGTGCTAAGGACGTCGGCAATTTGGCAATTAGATGGTAAGCTGTTTTAAACAACTTTGGTGAAGAAATGTGGATGTTAACTTCAGGTGTGCTCGACTTTTAAGCAACATGTGTGTGGAAACGTCCGTAAACAGTCTGCGTCACCTGTATAAAAAACTTTCTGATTGGCCCGCCCGATCTGTCAGCGCGGTCTGACATCATCTAAATGCCGGTAATGCTATATTTTTCGTTCACACACAGCGCTTACCGGCAAATTACCGTTAATCTTACAACCTGTCTTACTGGTAAATTGGGAGCACTGATTTACCGGAAAGGTTCTGTTCACACATGACATGTTAACTGCAATTTACCAGTAAATTACCAGTAAAGACTGTATGTGTGAAAGGGACTTGTGTCTGATAGACGGTATTGCCTTCAAAACTTTCAGCTTGAAAACTACTTTGATCTGCAAGCTGAAATTCTTCAAACTTCTATTTCAAACTTTTAGGATACACAGCAAAATCACTGGTGTTAAAATAACACCCACGGTGTCAAATTTAACACTGGCAAAGTGTGTATATGTGTCCACACTACACTGTGTTAATTTAGTCAAAAGTGTAGTGTTAATTTAACAACACCCATTAAATGTTTATTTAACACTCAATATTGTTACATTTGACCCTTTGTTCAACACTATTCATTGTTGTTTCCACACTACACTGGTGTTGGCACACAAATACAGTGTTAAAAATTAACACTCCTAATTTAAGGTCAACACCAGTGTAATGTGAATTCAACAATGTTAAGTGTTAAAATACTGATTAATAGCCACTTTTGTTGCTAATGGGTTGTTTCTATAAAAGACAAATGACAAGAAATATTGAAAAACCTCTTTGGTAACACTTTATTTCGATAGTCCACTTTAGATATTTAACTAATTATAAGTAACTTTGCAGCTACTTATCAACTACCAATATTTAGAGAATTAGTAGACTGTCTGCTTAATATCTACTAACACTTTATTGTGATGATATCTCAACAGACTTTCAACTGACTATAAGTATCTTTGCAGGTGCATGTCAACTTATTTCACTAACCCAAACCTCTTCCCTAACCCCAACCCTTACAGTCTACTAATACTCTAATGACAGTTAGTTGACATGCAGTTGCAAAGTTGTTTATAGTTAGTAGAATGTCTAAAGTGGACTATCAAAATAAAGTGTAACCACCTCTTTTTATTAAAGTACATCACATTTAATATTTACATTGATACACACAACACTTTGCATTTAACACTGCTTATTTAAATACCTCAGCTACAATTAGAATACAGAATACAGTATGGAATAATGAAAGTTATCTTATACCACAGTGCAGTGACATGAAAACCACTTATTATAAGGTCTTTAATTTATCAAATGAGAGTTTTAAAAAAATTAGCCACCCTACTCAAAACTTGAACATTAAAATACACTGCAATTACCATACTGGCAGGCAGAAATGCTTATCCTTCACAATACTAAAGATTTATCCATAACAAAACAGACATTTCAATTCAAAAGACGTTTCAATTTTTCTTAAATACGTTCCAACCTGGTATTTAGTTCTGTAGTTGTTTTACTCATGATGTAGCGGAAGGCTGCATCAGTGGTCTTCATCATGGAGGGAATGGCTTTTTGGTCCAGAATGATGCAAAAATTCTGGATGCAACTTCTGTTCCCAACGCAGTGCAGGCAGGGCTGTGCTGATTCATCCCCCTCAAAGCATGGATTGATGCTCATCACCTAAGTGTTTTAAAAGAGTGTATTTGATGAATGTATTTGATGTGTATTTATGAACTTGTATGCATTTACATGGGGTGAACAATGCAAGCAAACTAACTGCTGAATAAATAACTAGAACAAAATACCAAAAAACTTACACAGCACAATCAGTAGCTTCAGTTGCACATTGACCCTCTTTCTTCTTTCTTCTTTCTTCCTTTCACAAATGAAAGGCAAGAGGTGAATGAGCCAGGGAAGCGCTGCCACATCACTGTCCCGTCCTAGCAAAACAGAATTTAAACACCATGAGTATACAGTTAAACTTTAAAACCGTAAAAGTAGCAAACCCATGTACACTTACCATATTTAAACTCCTGTTGACCAGACAGAGGGTCATCCATATTGTTGTATGTTGGCTATTTTGCAATACATCACCTCAGCATATTTCTGCAGATTTCAAAGACAAAAAGAGTCAAGAAAATACCAAAAAGGGTGCAGTTTTAACCATTATTTGAATCAAAATCATCTCAGTATAATAAATCATGTTAGAGACAGTGTACAGTACTAATGTACTGTGTGTACTCACATAACTAGTTGGTAAGCTCTTATCCTCCAAACTGGGTTAAGGAATAACAGTTCCAGAATTCATGGGTATGCCGTATTCAAATATAGTCTGGTAGGGTCCTATCACAAAAATGACAATAAAGACTCTGAAAACTCAACATTCTTTTTATATTAAAAACAGCACTCAAGACAATATATGAATCTTCATTTATACATTTTCAAAATAGTAATCAATTTGATTGCTATTTAATATGATATCAATAGCAAAACGATGTATGAGAAGATAATATATTTTTATTAAAGTTGGCAGCAGGTCATGTGAGTTTCTTGCCAGATTAATAATCATAATATGTATAAAACTACATATACTAAAAAGATTGGTTAACTGTTCAGTTATGTCAAATAAAATGATTTATATGTATAAATGTCACAAGGTGACGATCTTCTCAGGGGCGGAACCAAAGTTAGGGAAGTTTGGTTCCGCCCGGATGGTTTCCGCCCAGGCTACATTAACGACGCACTCTCTCACTTCCTGGTTTCCAGGGCAACGAAATTAGGGCTTTACGAGCCACAGGTGAAATACATTATGAAGCGGATGGTGATTGGAGGCTGGGGGTTGATGAGACCCATAAATAGCTCTACAGGAACACAAGTAAAGAAGCGATGGACACAAGAAGCGATTGACACGGGGAAAGCTCCTTTGCCAAAGGCAGAACAAAGACACACACCTTTTGAAGAGCCCGTAGGCTCTGTTGATCCGGGCTGCGCTACGAGCGCGCGGAAAGAGGACAGGAGCCACGAGAGGCGAAAGAAAGGCCAGTCGTGGATCTTTTTAAAGGAGCACCCCAAAGGAGACCTTTTGGGCTGGAACAGTAAATAGTGAGGACATTGTGAACCTTAAAGGTGATGAGAAGAACGAACATATGACGGATTGAGACGAAGTGAAAGTGGATATTTAAAACGACAAACGCTGTGAGTACCAGAAGCAAGCTGAACGTGATTGTTGTATTGACCTGGTTTATGCTAACTCCCTTCAGGAGAAAGAGAACGGCCCTACCCCTATTATAGCGTGGTGGGTGAGCCGAGTGGACGTTTTACTGAAGCAGTCACAACGACGACACCACTAGCTGGGCCGCAATTATCCATCGCCAGATCTGACTGAAGTGAAGCAAAGGAAGACGGGAGTCCTTTTTGTGCACTGAGCGTGGTGGGTGAGTCTTTTGTGCTGTGAAAACCTTTAAGCTTGACGTGGTGTTGTATATTGCTGTGGGTTGCTGTGGATTGCTGTATGTCTTGTCTGACAGACCCCCGCTTTCACGCACTTCGCTAAAGGAAGACCAAGAGGCTGCTGGCCCTAGCTTGACTTAACCCTGCATATGTTGTAAGCGTGTTTCAGAGCTTAGAAATTAGCACGGTGCCCCGAGACGATCCTGTCCCGCCTAGACATTTGGTGGGTGGTGCGAGCGTCAACGAAGAGCTGGAGAAGCAGCAGCATCGTGAGTACGATTTGTGGCTATTACTACTTAATACGGTAAACTGTGCGAGTCTTATTGCAGAGAGCGAGGTGAAGTGGTTCTCATCGTCCCGTGGCCTCTACAAAGGGGCGCCCCTGTCCAGCGTTCGAACGCCTGACGGCAGTAGGAAAGGGAAGCGCTCGGCCCGGTGAGACGTTGAGTATTTCCACCCCCCCTGCCACCGCACAGCCGTCGAGAGGGTTCGCCCCCGACGCCACGTAGGGACAACTTACTCCATCAGACGTTTCGCTAAGCGGATACCTGTGGAGAGAAGAGGAGAGAGCGTGATTATTCTGAGGAGAAACAGAGTGACAACCTGTACTTACGGTATACTGAGTCCAGCCGAGAGGTGAGAGCCATCGTAAAGCAAACTAACTGTGCTTTGTGTCCAAGACGATACCTGTGGAGAGAAGAGGAGAGAGAGTGATTATTCTGAGGAGCAACAGAGTGACAACCTGTACTTACGGTACGCTGAGTCCAGCCGAGAGGTGAGAGCCATCGTAAAGCAAACTAACTGTGCTTTGTGTCCAAGTCGATACCTGTGGAGAGAAGAGGAGAGAGAGTGATCATTCTGAGGAGAAACAGAGTGAAAACCTGTACTTACGACGATGCCTGTGGAAAGGGAAGAAAGAGAGCGAGTGGACGACCTGAGAAAGGAACTGCGTGAACCCCTGCCAGAGAGATAACGAGAGCCTGAAGAGGCCGTTATTTTAAGTTCCCCTCCCTCTCTCCCCTATTTATTTTATTTTAAGTAATTTAAATAAAGAGTATTTTAATATTATGCTTACTGTGTGTGTCTGGTCATTGGGGTGGCTTTGGGAATCTCCTCGAGGTGGAGAAAGGGGCGTGACCTTATTTACATCTGGGTCCACCCCTACCTGTGACATAAATATATAAACTTACCTTCTGTAATGAATTTATGTAAGTATTAGCAGTCGTTTCTCATTGGAAGTCATCCATGTCAGGTCTTCTTCAATAAACTGCCCTAAAAACAGCATCTCTTCTGAATGATTTGAAGCACTCAGTGTGTACTTTCACCAAACTAGCACCTATAATGACAGAAAAACAAATGTTCGCCATACACGTTTTACACTTTCGTATGTATTTGCCATTTGCATCTGTCTGACATCTAGCACCACGAAAAACTTACAACACACAATGCATCCAATCCAGCAATCTATGCATACAAATGATGATATATTGTGATGTTTTGGTAAAATTAATTGTTGGTTTGGCGATATTTCCCCTGTTTGCATACATCTTAGAAAAACACATGACGATGCGGTTGCGGTTTTCTCCGTGTTTTTCAGTAATTTGAATAATTAACCGATATCCGTGCACTCACGTGCATGTAAACGACCTCGTTAACTCACGGTATAACGAGCATCATATGGTGAATAAACGAGCTTTCATTTAACTTAATTTCATACCTTCAATTTGTAGTGCATGTCGCGTTTTATCATGGTTCAATTCTTTCGTTCATATCTCCTGTTAATATTATCCTTATTGGTTAAAACTTTTAGCTAGCAGTTTAACTTTATACTAAACTAACAAGGGAACAACGTAACACAAGGTAGCTCTGATTAAACTGAACCAAATAACGAACAAAGGGGAAATAAAATGGGAAAAATATCTTATTTAGGTTTTTTGGCATATGGCTGCGTAGAGTCAGACAGAGAAATAACAGTTTAATTTAGCTAAACCATGTGAATATTATGAGACTGATTTACCTGCTCTCTTCAGTCCTCCAGTGAAAGAAAATGGCGGTAAAATCCCTGACAGGAAATGTTTAGTGGAGGCGTGGCTTGATTTACACCGCTCAGAGTGAAATCTGATAACACCCTTGTTTTACACTGACACTGTCGTGAATATAGCACTGGCCTAGCAATGGCAGTGTTATTTTATTACCAGATAGTGTTAAAACAGCATCAAAGCATCAACACTGTGTGTTTAACACCATCCCTGAAAATTTAACACTGGTGATTTTGCTGTGTAGGCTTTCTCAAGTCAAATTTAAGCGTGTGTTGACAAACTTTTTTTAACTGGTTTATGTTGTTCATTGTGACGGGTCTCTGACTTCCCCGCTGCGGCCGGCCGGTGGGTGGAGCTACCGATACATCATCTGCACCTGTTGCTTGTTATGTTTCATTATTTAAGATCGGCGTTGATTGTTTTTGAGAGAGATCTCTGTTTGGGTTGTTCGTTTGGTTATTTTGGGTTTTGTTACTTCTTTATTTTGTAAGTATTGATTTGTTAATTTTGTGGTTCCCAATACATTTGTTTTTTTAATTGTCAAAAGCCTTAGCAAGTTCAGTTTAATTATTATTTCCCTTAAATAAAAGATTCAATGTTATTTTGGGTTTCACTGCGTCCTCCTTTTTTGTCATAACTTGAGCCGGTTGTGACAAATTTGGGGGCTCGTCCTTTTAAGTTTTGAGTAAGAATTTAAGTTGATTAATTTCTTTATAATTTGGCTGATTATAATATTTGGTTATTTGTTGAAATTTTAGTTTTGGAGGGCTGCAGTGAATTAGGTTTATTCGTTTACTTTTGTTTTTGTAAACATTTGTGCGGAATTGAATTTAGTAAGTAAGCTATTTTGATAAGTTGAATGGGTGATAGTTTTGAAGTGCATTTCCCTAGTTAGGAATAAGAGGGTATCCTTAACGGGATGCTCTGTTTGTTATTTTAATTAATTTTTTTTGTATAGTGAAAGCGGTTAGAGCAATAGCTCGGAAACACGTCCGTGTTTGGTAATAGCAACTAGTCAATTGGTTGTTGTTGCAAACACTGGTTTGTAGTGTGTAAATACCCGCCGCAAGTAACTATATGAAGACTAGGGTTCAGTTTAGTTAGTTTATGATTTAGTTAGGGGGAGCTGCGCTTCAATCTTGTTACCTATGTATTAAAATAAGCTTACTTTGTTTTGTTATGGCGTCTGTCGAGGAGTTTATTAAGACTCCATCAGATGATCTTTTGGATGACTTTTCGAAAGACCAACTTTTAGAAGTTGCGGATCATTATGAAATTACATTATCTGTCCAAGATAAGCGTTTAAAAGATACAATTAAAACGGTCATAAAAACCGAGCTGAATGAACGTGAGATATTAAAGTCGCAATCAAAACCTGTTGCGGCTACATCTAAAACGTCTGAGTTGACGTTTGAACAGCAAAAAGAACTGTTGTTGATTGAAGCTGCGACAAAAGAAAAAATATTTGAAGCCCAAAATCGTCTCGAATTATCTAAGATTCAGTTGCAACAACAACAGATAGACCTAGAACGTTATCGCTTGGATTTGATTAAAGTTGGAAGAATTTCTGGCACAAATGGGTCAGAAAGTGAACACGACTTGCGTAGATTTGATATTGTGAGTAATTTGAGACTGATTCCAAAATTTGATGAAAAAGATGTGGAACGATTTTTTGTATTATTTGAACGTGTTGCTGAGGCAAGAAATTGGCCAGATGACGAACGCACTTTGATGTTGCAATGTATTTTTACGGGTAGGGGCTCAAGAAGCATACTCCTCTCTTAGTACAGAGGATGCGGCAAATTATCAGACTGTGAAGACCACGGTTTTAAAATCTTATGAATTAGTTCCGGAGGCATACAGGCAAAAATTCAGGTCTTGGAGAAAAGGGGAGAAGCAGACACATGCTGAGTTTCTACGTGATATTTCGATGTACTTTAATCGCTGGTGTACGGCTTCTAAGGTTGAAACACTAGACGACTTAAAAGATTTGATTGTGCTTGAACAATTCAAAAATTGTATTTCTGACCGTGTAGCAACTTACATAAGCGAACAAAAAAATCTTACCGCTTATGAAGCAGCTGTTGCCGCGGATGAATTTTCGTTAATTCATAAGACGTCGGCTAAGATGTAAGGAGGAACTAGTCGTAGTGAGCCGTGGCGTAAATCCGCACAGCCTGGTAAATTTCAACGTGAATTTGTTGGTGGTCAAGATAAAAATAATGTATGTAATTATTGTCATACATTTGGTCATTGGAAAAATGAATGTCCGATGTTGAAAATGAGAGAAACGTCCAAACACAGTTCAAAATTTCCACCTGCGAAACCTGTTGCTTTGGCTGTTTCGGCATTTAATCCTCATGAGAAAACCGTTTGCGCACCCTGCGATCTGGCTTTTAATGCCTTTGTTACAGAAGGTTATGTAAGCTTGCTTGATTCTGAGGAAAAGGTGCCTGTAAAAATCCTGCTGGACACGGGTTCATCTGAATCCTTTATTTTAGAGTCAGTACTGCCCTTTTCATCAACCTCGTATACAGGAGATAATGTGCTGATACGTGGCATCGGTATGGATGTTATGACCGTTCCCCTCCATCAAATTGTCCTGCAGTCTGATTTAATTCAGAGTGAAGTGGAAATTGGTGTTCAACCTTGTTTGCCAGTCGGAGGAATACAGGTTATACTAGGGAATGATTTGGCAGGAAACTGCGTTTGGAAAGATTGTTCGTCAAACCTGGTGGTGACCCCGTCTCCCGTTCTTCACGAATCGGGGAGTGAAGATCATTCTTCGGTCATCACCACAGTTTTGCCGTCCTGTGCCGTAACACGAGCTATGACAAAAAACCAAATAGCTGATCAAAAGGAGATTAGTACTTTGGAAATTCCGTCAATTTTGTCAGTATCGAAAAATGATCTTGTGATGGAACAAAAATTGGATTTGACCCTAAATGAGCTGTTTGATCGGGTTGTTCCGTGTGACGCGATTGCCAATCTTCCTTCTGGTTATTACCTAGATGACGGTGTGTTGGTTCGAAAATGGGTACCACATGGAGATTTTGCAATCGGAGACCCTATGGTACAAATTGTTGTTCCTCAGAAATTTCGGAGCATTGTGCTACAAACTGCACATGATACATCTGGCCACTTGGGTGTCAAAAAGACCTATAAACTGCTCTTAAAGCGATTCTTTTGGCCAAAATTAAAACGGGATGTTTCTAGTTACATTAAGTCATGTCATACTTGCCAACTTATGGGAAAACCTAATCAAGGAATAAAACCAGCACCTCTTTATCCAATTCCTGTGATAAGTCAACCTTTTGAGTATTTGATAGTGGACTGTGTCGGCCCTTTGCCGAAGTCAAAGTCAGGCAGCGAGTATTTATTCACAGTTATGTGCCAGGTAACACGTTATCCATCCGCTTACCCGCTTCGTTCTATTACTGCGAAAAATGTCTTGAAAGCACTTACGCAGTTTATTTCTGTCTTTGGAATACCACAGGTTATTCAGTCAGATCAAGGTAGTAATTTTACATCTAATGTGTTTGGTCAAATATTAAAGCAACTTCACATTAAACATAATCTTTCCAGTGCTTACCATGCGCAGAGCCAGGGAGCTCTGGAAAGATTTCACCAAACACTGAAGTCCTTACTACGATCGTACTGCACTCAGATGGGGAAAGACTGGGAAGCAGGGTTACCCTGGATGCTGATGGCTGCTCGTGAGGCTTCACAAGAGAGTACAGGTTTTATGCCTAACGAGCTTGTGTTTGGGCATGATATACGAGGTCCCTTGGATGTTTTGGCTGATGACTGGAAAAAATCTTATCCGCCAAAAAATGTTCTGACTTATGTTAGCGATTTCCGTAGGAGAATTTTTGAGGTTGGTCAGATAGCAAAAGCGCGTTTGGGCAATGCACAGGACCGAATGAAGCGCTTCTTTGATCGCCGTACAGAAGTTCGTTCGTTTCAACAAGGTGATCAAGTTCTTGCGTTGTTGCCTATTGTGGGTTCGCCTTTTCAGGCTAAATTTGTTGGACCTTACACCGTTGCCCGTCAAATATCAGATCTAAATTATTTGATTGAAACTCCCGATCGAAACAAAAAGACCAGAGTGTGTCATATAAATTTGCTAAAACCCTATTATGCCTGCAGGGAGGTTAATAAAATCATTACTGGTACTGACATGAAAGAAATAAAGGGGTCGGATATTAAACCTGTTCTTTACATTTACATTTACATTTACATTTACATTTAGTCATTTAGCTTTTGTCCAAAGCGACTTACAAGTGAGGTAAACAATAGAAGCAATTATGGCAACATAAGAACAGCAATACATAAGTGCACTGGAAATAGTCTCATCAAGTCCAACACAATATACATAGCCAAGGGTATGTTAGTAGTTTTTTTTTTTTTTTTTTTTTAGATAAAGAGGAAGGTAGATAGAGAAAGAGATAAAGAGAAGGGTAACTAAATAAAGATAGTAAATCTGTAATTAGGAAGTTAGGTAATGGTGGAAGAGATGGGTTTTTAGCCGAGTCTTAAAGACAGCTACAGTGTCAGCTGATCGTGTCACGACCGGCAGATCATTCCACAGTTGTGGGACAGTTCCTGAGAAGGTACGCGTTAGTGTTTTCTTCCCTTTTTGAGATGGTACCACAAGTCGTCGCTCGGTGGCAGAGCGCAGTGATCGAGAGGGTACATAAGGCTCTATAAGCAAGCGAAGGTAGGGGGGTGCTGACCCAGTGGTGGTTTTAAAGGCCAGGAGCAGAGCCTTAAATTTGATGCGGGCTACTATAGGAAGCCAGTGTAACTTGACAAAGAGAGGAGTGACGTGCGCCCTCTTTGGCTCATTGAAGACCACTCTTGCCGCTGCGTTCTGAATCATCTGTAAGGGTTTGTTCGTGCAGGCTGGAAGTCCTGCCAGTAGCGCATTGCAGTAGTCCAGCCTGGACAGGACAAGAGCTTGGACCAGGACCTGCGTAGCATGCTCATCTAGGAAAGGTCTAATTTTCCTAATATTGTAGAGGATGAATCTACAAGAGCGAGCGGTGCTGGCAACATGCTCCGTGAAGCTAAGCCGATCATCAATGACCACTCCCAGGTTTTTGGCCGTCTTGGAAGGCGTGATGGTCGAGGAACCTAGCTGAATGGAAAAGTTGTGCTGAATCTTTGGTTCGGATGATATGACAAGCAGTTCTGTCTTCGCAAGGTTAAGCTGGAGATGGTGATCCTTCATCCAGAGTGAGATGTCCCTCAGGCATGCCGAGATGCGGGCAGAAACCGTAGGATCATCAGGGTGGAACGACAAGTGGAGTTGAGTGTCGTCTGCATAGCAGTGGTAGGAAAAGCCATGTTTCCGAATGACAGAGCCCAGGGATGTCATGTATATCGAAAAGAGCAGCGGTCCAAGCACAGAGCCTTGAGGGACCCCGGTATCTAGACGTTGGGGTTCGGAGACGTCACCTCTCCAGGATACCCGAAATGACCTATCTGAGAGGTACGACTTGAACCATAAAAGCGCTGTGTCAGTGATACCCATAGACATGAGAGTCGACAGGAGGATGCGGTGATTGACGGTGTCAAAAGCTGCAGATAGATCCAGTAAGATCAGCACAGATGATTTGGAGGCTGCCCTTGCCTGCCTTAGGGCCTCAATGACTGATAGCAGCGCAGTCTCAGTGGAGTGACCACTTTTGAATCCAGACTGATTGCTATCCAGGAGGTTATTTTGTGTGAAGAAAGTGGAGAGCTGGTTGAACACAATGCGTTCAAGAGTCTTGGAAATGAAGGGAAGAAGAGAAACGGGTCTGTAGTTCTCTAGCATAGCAGGATTGAGAGTGGGTTTCTTCAGCAACGGGGTTATCCGGGCCTCTTTAAATGCTACAGGGAAGGTGCCAGTGGAAAGGGATGAATTGATAATGTGAGTGAGAGCAGGGATAACAGACGGAGAGATGGCCTGGAGGAGATGGGTGGGTATGGGATCTAGCGGGCAGGTAGTCGGATGATTAGAAGCCAAGACCTTGGAAACATCTGCTTCGGATAGGAGAGAGAAGGAGGGAAGGGAGCATGTCTCAGGGATTTGAGAATGCGCAAGAAGCGGCGGCTCGGAGAACTGACTGCTAATAGTTTTCGTTTTCTTCACAAAGAAGGAAGCAAAATCATCAGCCGTTAGGTCGGATGAAGGTGGAGGGGCAGGGGGACAAAGAAGGGTAGAGAAGGTCTTGAAGAGAGTGTGAGAGTCAGGTGAGTTGTTAATCTTTGAATGGTAGTATAGGGTCTTTGCAGAGGAGACATCCTTGGAGAAGGAGGCAAGAAGAGACTGATAGAGGCAGAGATCAGAAGGATCATTCGATCTGCGCCACTTCCTCTCTGTAGCCCTGAGTGTGGAGCGATGCTCACGGAGAACCTCAGTTAGCCAAGGAGCAGAAGGTGTGACCCGGGCCGGTCCAGATGTCAGAGGGCATAATGTGTCTAAGCAGGATGTAAGAGTGGAACAAAGTGTGTCTGTGGCATTGTCAGTATCTAACAGAGAGAGTTGGCTGGGAGCGGGCAGCGTGGAAACAATCGCAGAGGATAAGCGGGAGGGAGAGAGCGTGCGCAGGTTGCGCCTGAACGTGACCAATGGGGGATCGTATGTAGCGACAGGGGGAGTCAGGTCGAGGTCGAGAGTAATTAGGAAGTGATCAGATGTGTGAAGTGGGGTGACCTGGGTGTGGTAGGTGGAACAACAGCGTGTGTAGATAAGATCTAAAAGATTACCAGACCTGTGTGTTGGTGAAGTAGGGACTCGCTTGAGGTCAAACGACGCAGTCAGGGTGTTGAAGTCAGCTGCCTGTGGTTTCTCCAGGTGGATATTGAAGTCACCAAGTACTACTAAAGGAGTACCATCCTCAGGGAATGAAGACAGAAGTACATCTAACTCCTCCAAGAAGTGTCCAAGTTGACCTGGGGGGCGATAGATAACTAAAAAATGCATTTTAGTAGGGTGGATGATAGTAACAATATGCGATTCGAAAGAGTTGCTGTCACATGAGGGGGTTTGCTGTTGGAATTTCCAGTCCTTTGGGATGAGCAGACCAGTTCCTCCACCCCTTCCTGTTGTGCGAGGACTGTGTGAGAAAGTGTAGTTGTTGGAGAGGGCAGCCGGAGCGGCCGTGTCCTCTGGTTTAATCCATGTCTCAGTAAGTGCTAAAACAGAAAGGCCAGAATGTGAGGCAATGGCAGTAATGAAATCTGCTTTGTTGACAGCAGATTGGCAGTTCCATAAGCCAATGGGAAGAGAGAGTGAGGCAATAGTGGAAGGTGGGAGAGTGCGGAGGTTATTAATATTTCTCCCACGGCGACGTGATACAACAGATTTACGAGTTGTAATGACAGTAGAGATTTGAAAGCACATAGTAAAAATTATAAGAATAGGAAATGTAAAAGAGAGGAAAAAGAGTGCTATATAGATAAATAGAAAAATAGAAAAAGTTAGTAGAAAAAGTGCAATACTCAAGTGCCCAGTCGGTGTCCCTGCTCGGTGGAGTCGCGCAGGTAGAGTCGATGGTCTTTACACTCTTCGGTCTTCACACGACGAGGGCTGCACGCGACCGCTGCCGCGGTGGACTGACTGTTTTTATAAGTGCTTCAAATGTGGGCTGAAACTCAGCAGGCCACGCCCGAAAACAATCAACAACACGTTAATGGCCGAAACTACTACTGTATTTACTGTAATACACTAAAGCACGCGAGGACACGCGAGAACAAACGCGGATTGCAGCACGTGAGACAAAGGTAAACAAGAGAGTGTTTCTTAGCAACGACACTGCGCTAAAACTTCACAAGTCTAAAATCAAATACACTTACACGTTTCTGTGGACTCCTGTTGATAACTGCTTCACCTGAAGACTGAACTGTTTACTGCTGTTTAAATACTCTCCTGGCGTTGGCCACGCCCGAAAACAATCAACAACACGTTAATGGCCGAAACTACTACTGTATTTACTGTAATACACTAAAGCACGCGAGGACACGCGAGAACAAACGCGGATTGCAGCACGTGAGACAAAGGTAAACAAGAGAGCGTTTCTTAGCAACGACACTGCGCTAAAACTTCACAAGTCTAAAATCAAATACACTTACACGTTTCTGTGGACTCCTGTTGATAACTGCTTCACCTTTTGACACAAACTGTTGGACCTGATGTAACCCCCTCTGAAGGTGAGTTTTATCCTGGTGATTCGGTTTTGCAAGGCCGTTTGCAAAATTCAGAGGCTCTTGCAACGCTAGGTGATCGGCTCAATTATTTGGTGGATGAGCAACGTACTGACTTGATTAATTTAATTACGGAGTACGTCTCGCTGTTTTCCGATATTCCATCATGTACTCATTTAATCGAGCACGATATTGATGTCGGGGATTCTATTCCTATTCGTCAGCGCTACTATCGTGTTTCAGCAAATAAGAAAAAACATCTGGATGCTGAAATTGACTATATGCTTAAAAATGGTTTTGCCGAACCCTCATTTTCTAGTTGGGCGTCCCCGTCGTTGTTGGTGAGTAAATCTGATGGCTCCTTTCGATTTTGTACGGATTATCGAAAGGTGAATGCGGTTACCAAACCGGACTCTTTTCCTTTACCCCGAATTGAGGATTGCATTGATCAGGTGGGAAGTGCCAAATTTGTGACCAAGTTTGACCTTTTGAAAGGGTATTGGCAAGTACCCCTAACTGAAAGGGCGAGGGAAATATCTGCCTTTATTACACCGTCTGGATTATTTACTTATAAAGTAATGAGCTTCGGTTTGCGAAACGCGCCTGCCACTTTTCAGCGATTAATGAATCGCGTCATCTCTGGTTTAAAGGGCTGCGCGGTATATTTGGACGATGTGGTAGTTTACAGCCACACATGGGACGAGCATTTAAAGCATATTCGGGATGTGTTGGATCGCTTTGTTGAAGCCAATTTGACTGTAAATCTATCAAAGTGTGAGTTTGCAAAAGCTACTGTTACCTACCTTGGTAAGATTGTGGGTCAAGGTCAGGTGCGGCCGGTTCGTGGGAAAGTAGACGTCATTGATAATTATCCTACTCCAACTACAAAAAAGAAATTAATGCGTTTTTTGGGCATGGTGGGATTTTACCGTTGTTTCTGTCGGAATTTCTCTGTGGTGGCTGCGCCTTTAACAAATTTATTACGTGGGACCGTAAAGTTTCATTGGAATCATATTTGCCAAGAGGCTTTTGAGAAGATTAAAATGTTGCTTACAGAAGCTCCTGTATTGGCGGCTCCGAAATTTGACCAGCCTTTTCAATTACAAGTAGATGCAAGCAACATAGGCACGGGTGCAGTCTTGATCCAGAAATCCGAGGAAGGTATTGACCTTCCAGTGGCTTTCTTTTCCCGGAAATTTAACTCATACCAGTTAAATTATTCTGTAATTGAGAAAGAAGCACTGGCTTTAATATGGGCATTGCAACACTTTGATGTGTACGTGGGGGCGACGGAGTGTCCTTTGGTCGTCTATACTGACCATAACACATTAACTTTTTTGCGCTCCTTACAAAGCCCAAACCAGCGGCTTATGAGGTGGTGCCTATTTCTCCAGGCTTATTCATTAGAAATTCGCCACATTAAAGGCTCGGAAAATCTAATTGCTGATGCCCTGTCGCGTATTTATACGGTATGAACGTTCTGCTGGTGCACCCGTATTCTTGTCTCTCTCTTTTTTCCCCCTTTCTTAGATTTTGCTTCCTAGGCGCCAAGGTTGCTGGGAGGTGATGAAGAACTGAGGGACTGAATTTATGAGTGTGTCCGACATGGCCTAATACTGTTTGGGAAACAGGGTAGTGATTTATTTCTTTTGTGTGTTATTTTATTTATTGTTGGTGGTCTCTTCTTTTTAGGAGGGGTGTGTGACGGGTCTCTGACTTCCCCGCTGCGGCCGCCCGGTGGGTGGAGCTACCGATACATCATCTGCACCTGTTGCTTGTTATGTTTCATTATTTAAGATCGGCGTTGATTGTTTTTGAGAGAGATCTCCGTTTGGGTTGTTCGTTTGGTTATTTTGGGTTTTGTTACTTCTTTATTTTGTAAGTATTGATTTGTTAATTTTGTGGATCCCAATACATTTGTTTTTTTAATTGTCAAAAGCCTTAGCAAGTTCAGTTTAATTATTATTTCCCTTAAATAAAAGATTCAATGTTATTTTGGGTTTCACTGCGTCCTCCTTTTTTGTCATAACTTGAGCCGGTTGTGACATCATAAACAAAGTAAGTCTCTTAGGTACTCTACTGTACAGACAAAGCCAATAACACTCAAGTATATGTTGTCTAACATTTTCCTGTAATATGTGCAACATATACATAAAAATATTCCTTGTATGACTCTTTACTATGTTAATGCCTATTTGCAATTGCCAATTTTTTCAAAATGATGCAATATTGTTTGTTCTTTATTTTATCTAAATTAGGTGTTGTGAACTGGAGTGCATTTTCCAGACAATATGGGCAAGAGCTCCGGGTGCCCTACTCGTTGACTTTGAAATATACAAGGACTGCCCACCTGGATATGTAGGTGATGGCAGAAGGGAAGTCCTGAATGGGTTTTATTCCGACAAGGAGGTTCAGGGCTATTGCTCATTTGATTGTTTTTTCAATGATGGAGGGGAACTTCAGGCTGTGTAGATTGTGTGTGTACGGTTAATGTACGTGATTATCTGTATGTGTATATTATGTCTTTTAAACAATGATTTTTGTTTTGAAATAAAAGTTATGGGTATGGGTTTTTTTTTGTGGCATGCATACTATGGGATACAGAAATTGACAATGTACTGTATGTAGTTTAACTGCAAACAACTTCATAGCCATAAATGTTTAGTAATAGCCTATATAAAGCACAGAAATAAACAAGAACTATTAGAGGAGTGATTAAAATACGAAATATATAAGGTGCCATTAATGTTTACGGTAATTTTGTAATTACACAATTAAGTGCAACATAATGTGCAAAACTTTTAAAATCTACACAGATATTACACAATACTCTGTAATTCCTTATAAGTTCACATTAGATCAGGCATAATTGAAACTATATGCTCTACTCCATTATTACTTTATACTTTTTTTTAATAATAAATCGTTTTATTAAAGTATTATTTCATAACGTCAGCGCGATGTAGCGCACATTTTAAAGATCGCACAGTTTTCAACCGCATTTCCTGTTTACCGTGGCTTCGACGTCATTACTATGCTACTTACCAATGATACGCGTTATGGGAGGGGCTGCGCGTTCAGCTCCACCCTAGGGTCACCCACACCCCAATCTGCAAGCTGCAGTCAGGTGTACTTGCCAGTCACTGGGTGGTGAAAATAAACACTAAAACTAAGTCCAAACATGTTCAATGCATTAATAATTCATTAAAAACTAAGTCCAAACATGTTTAATGCATTAAATAATTCATTACAAATACAAATAATTGTATTCTTTATATACATTAATTTTTTTTAACTTTACCATACTTTTATTTTTAACATATATTTTCCTTACTGTAAACCATTAAACTTACAATCAACTTTTTATTACTTTGTTTTTAAAAGCTTTAGGCTACTTTAACACGGACTTGAGTAAAGAAATCGCATTCTTGTGCTGTAATCACTACAAAATGTCTCCATGCACTCTGAAGATATAATTTGGCCAGGACTTGTAATCTGAGGTACTGAGCACAATGTATTACGTTTTTTTCTGACTTCTAGCGTGAATAAGCAGGGTACAGCGCTATTTTTAGGCTTTCATTGATTAAACTGAAGCAGCTGATCTCCGCCTCTTTTATTAGTGTCATTTTGCGAGCGTGTGGAGGTTATGGGGAGATTATATCAACTACGTTGAAATATCAGAGAAATCTCTTACATACACATAAAAAACACTGTGCAGCATCGTTAATTACAACACCAAAAACGAAAGCAGAGGCTCTCGCCCGCAGTCTCCATAGACCACCCCTGAAAACAATCAGGGCAGAAGCGGTCGAAAGTGGACAAAAGAGACGGATTTAGAGCATAGACAGTAAAAGAAATGGACACAGCGACCCCATTGGATTCAACGGAGACAAGTGAAGTCAATTAGAAGCACGCACTTCCTGGGTGTCGAGCGTACTGCGCAGACTCAAACTGAGCTTGATGACGTAGATGTCACGTGAGCAACCTGTCTGACAATTGTAGGTCTTCTAAGAGCCGTGCCACGAGAAATCTGAATCACCCGCCGAATCTTGCAGAGACGGCGAGCGTAGACAGGAGCAAATTTTGGTAAGTACTCTGATTAATAATTTCCCTTGACTTTATGCCTTCACGTCCACCCGATTGCCTCATAGACAGTAAAAGATTGCCTACGAGCTTCTCTCTCAGTCCATACGGTAATTTCTCTACTGTGCGACAGCGAGTCGCAGGTTATGACGCAATTGTTAGCCTATTCTTACAAAAACTGTTTCTACTGGGCCATGACGTAAGATTCATGGTAATGGAGCCTTTTATAAATTTTCGTGTTTCTTTAGAAATAATTAATTGACAATTGGAGTCTTTAAATGCCTCAGATGTAAAGTTATTCGCTGTCAAAGTGACGCCAAAATGAATGGGAGTCAATGGGATGCTAACAGCAGATAGGTGTTCGCTAAGCAATGGCGGTGTCAAGGGAAGCTTCAATAAAATATGAAACCCTGATTTACCCCGGATTTCCACCGACTGCGGAACGGCTGCGGATCCGTTGCGGAACGGCGGCGGAGTCAATCGGTTTCCATTCAAGTCAATGTGTGTATTTCCACTGACTGCGCTCCGAATCCGTCACAGCTCCGGCCATCCGCAGCCCTCCGGCACAAATACGCAGAGCTTCTATTTTTGACGGATGCCGGACAGCTCCGCAGGGCGGAGCCATGACTTTATCGCGTGATCATACCTGAATACGCGAGAACTCGTGTTTTTTTTAATTAAATATTTGCAATACAAACATTACAAACACACACAAATAAAGTCATTAATACAGAAACAACAAATAATAGACAAGAACAGAGCCAGTGGGAGTTTCAAATAAATACATTAAAGATAGAGCATAAATAAATGTTTCAGCAGCCTTCTTATTTTTTGAATTTTGGATGGATATGATGTACTGCTCTGTCTACGTGAGTTCTCGTGTTGTGATCTGGGCTGGTTTGTAAAAACGTCATAATTCAACGGAATAATGGGCAGAGACAGAACTAGGTATCGCGCGATCTTCACGTGAATTTGCGAGACCTCATGGGTCCTCGTCACTTCAGCACGCAGCCGCTCTGCAACAAATACGGATCTGGTGGGTATTGACGGACGGCGGAGTGCGGAGCCGTAACGCAGCGGAGCTGATCTGCAGCCGCTCCGCAGTCGGTGGAAATCCGGGGTTAGAGAGGTGATATGCACCTGAGCTGTGATAGAAAGGCGGGGGAGCGGGCAGCAACAGGAAGAGTGACTGGATGCGCCGCAGACGTAATCACCTGCGCATTATATTAATATAATTGTTTTTAAATTTCACAGTCGCGCCAGTGCGACGTTTAATAAAAAAATAGTCGCATAGGCAGGGAAAATACTCGCAAAATGCGACTATTTACTCACAGTCTGGAGCCCTGTAGGGTTACATTCGTTTTTTTTTTGTAGTAACATTATTTACTTCACCACAAAATAATTTTTATCAATGTTGACTCACCAAAGCCCCATTTTCGCGTTTATATTTGTCTTTCCGTCTATGTTCGTGTACTTTCCCAGTCCCCGTGTCACTTTGTGTTTATCTTTCGCGCAGTGTTGCCAGATCTCGCGAGACAAATAAGCAACCAGGGGCCCGTTTCAATAAGGAGATTCAACCAACTCTGAGTTTAAACTTGAACTCTGAGTTGACTTACTCTGAGATAGTAAACGTCTCGGTTACGTATGTAACCCTCGTTCCCTGAAGGAAGGGAACGGAGACGTCACGTCGTGACCGACGAATTGGGAACTCGCTTAGAGAGACCAATCTGCTTCGTACTCTACTAAAACGCCAATGAACTTGGCATTGAGATATTTGCATAATGCTGGCGCCGCCCCGCCAGGTGCAAATATGGAAATTAGCTTCATTTCACTGAGAAAGCCGGAAAGTGTGACCGGCCGATAAACAGCAGCCTAACCTCTCCGTTCCCTTCCTTCAGGGAACGAGGGTTACATACGTAACCGAGACGTTCCCTTTCAGTCGGTCACTACGACGTCATGTCGTGACCGACGAATTGGGAATCCCTACCAAAACGCCACTGAGGGCTGACCTCTTCCAGTGTCTGCGTAAAGCCCTCCGGTTCCACTTAAGGATAAGGAGAATTAGGTTTTAAGGCAGAAGGCCGGGCACTAGATGTTCCTTTAACCCCACAGTAGTGCCAGCGACTGGGAAGCGCCCTATCTGAGTGGTATAGGGACGCTGCGGAAGCCACCGCCCCGTTAAGGGCTATTGGTGGGCGAAAGTCAACCGTAGTTGAGGTATAAATGACAGCCGTGGCTGTGTAAGCAAAGCAGTGCTCTGCTGAGGGAAACGTGGGCTAGTAGGATTAACCCCACGGAAAAATACTCACAAAGGAACCCGGTGGGACGCAATGTGGATGCCCGAGCCAAACACAGGTTAGCGAGGATGCAGCTAGTGAGAGGCTGGCAGCGGATGCTCCGCAACATCAGGCTGCCAAGGCAGCGGAGGAAGGCAAAACAAATTATTACGCGTTTTTGCCTTGATGGCTTTCCATACTCAGCTCAGTTTGGAGCAGCAGTCGGAGGCTGCAAGCTGACCTCCGAGCCTGTTCTCTGTGCTTCCCCTAACGAGGAAAGGGCACGAGAGGAGACAGGCTCGACACGAACACTAAAATCTAATGAACGTATTAGGTGTCGCCCAACCAGCAGCTCTACAGATGTCTGTTAGCGAGGAACCACGAGCGAGTGTCCAAGATGAGGCAACACTTCTAGTAGAGTGAGCTCTCAAATTAAATGGACAAGGAATGCCCTGCAGATTATAAGCAATGGCGATAACAACAACTATCCAATGAGACATCCTCTGCTTAGTGACAGCTTTCCCTCTCTGCTGACCTCCGTAACAAACAAAGAGCTGATCTGAAGTCCTGAGGCTTTGTGTGCGATCCACGTAGAGGCGTAACGCTCGTACGGGGCAAAATAAAGCCATGGTTGGGTCTGCCTCCTCCGGGGGCAGCGCTTGCAAGCTCACCACCTAATCTCTGAAGGGAGTGGTGGGAACTTTGGGCACGTAGCCTGGTCTGGGTCTCAGTGAGACAGCAGGACCAAACTGAAGGCACGAATCGTCAAAAGAGAATGCATATACATCCCTTACTCTCTTCACGGAGGCCAATGCTAGCAGGGTCTGAGTTTTCATTGATAAAAACCTCAGACTCGCAGACTGCAAAGGACCGAACGGGGGACCTGTAGGGCTTCAGCACCATGGACAGGTCTCAGGAGGAATAGAGGGAGGGCGCAAGGGGTTTAGCCTGCGAGCGCCTCTTAAAATCTAATAACCAAATCATGCTGGCCAACTGATCTGCCGTTAATAAGCGAGTGATGAGCAGAAATAGCGGCGATATCAACTTTAATGGCGGAGGGACAGCCTACCATCTAACCTATGTTGAAGATATAAAAGCACAATGTTAAGCATTCTCTGGGGTCCTCGCATTGCGAAGAGCACCAGGTGACGAAAAAGGGTTTCATTTAAGCGCGTAAGCCCGTCTTGTGGACGGTGCTCGTACCGCGTCGATGGTGTTAGATACCGCTTACGATAAATCACCTAAACCTTGCGCGCGCTCAACGACCATGCATGGAAATCGCACAGGTCGGGGCGCGGGTGCCAAAATGTGCCCCTTCCTTGAGAAAGAAAGTCCTTCCTCAGGGGAATTCGCCAGGGAGGGGCTGTCGCGAGGAAAATTTACTCTGAAAACCAATTCCTGGTCGTCCAGTACGGGGCGACTAATAAAATCTCTCCTCGTCCTGCCTGACTTTGCACAGTGTCTGTGCGATTAAGCTCACTGGAGTGAATGCGTATTTGCGCATCCCCCGCGGCTAGCTGTGTGTCAGCGCATCCACGCCGAGGCTGCCCTCGGTTAGTGAATAAAACAGGCGACAGTGGGTATCGTCCGGTGACGCAAATAGATCTATCTGCGCACGACCGAACTTCTTCCAAATTAGCTGGACCGTCTGGGGGTGGAGTCGCCATTCTCCGGGGCGCGCAGCTCGGGAAAGCGCGTCTGCCGCTGTATTGAGCGAACCCGGAATGTGAATGGCACGAAGGGACCTCAGATGCGTCTGACTCCAAAGGAGGAGATGACGAGCGAGATGCAACAGGTGACGAGAGCGCAAAAACCGCCTTAACGGTAAATAACGCAACAGTCGCAATGTTGTCGGTGTCAGCTAATACACCCTTCCCTCGCATCTCCATAGCGGAGCGTACAAGTCCCAGATATACAGCGCACCGCTCGCGGCAGTTGGGGTGCTGTGCACACCCCTGAGACTGCAAGCCCGTCATACGTGGCTGCTCATCCCGTGCTGGGGGCATCGCATGTGCTACAGAATGCCAGGAGACCCGACTCATATCTTGCTATCAGAAATGCTGGGTCTGACCACGGGGTAAAATAGAAATGACACGCAGGTGTAATGGTTACACGGTGCATGCCATTGCGCCACGCTCTCCTCGAGACTTGATCGTAAAACCAATGCTGAGGCGGTCTCATATGAAGCAGCTCGAGCAGTGTCACAGCTGCAGCTGCTGCCATATGTCCAGGAGCTTCTGAAATTGTTTCAGAGGGACCGCGTACTTCCCTCGAATTAAACCGAGGCAAGTCAGAACTGACTGGTTGCGCGCTCTTGTAAAACACCCCAATTAGTCGATCGAGTCTATTTCCATACTGAGAAAAGGATCCTCTGCACGGGGCAAAGTTGCTCTTTTCCCAGTTGACCTGATGACTTAACGAGCGAGATGCTGAAGCATTAAATCTCTGTGTTCGCGCACGTCTGCCAAGAACGAGCTATTATAAGTTGACGTAAACATAAGCAGAATGCGAACAACGCTCTCTCTCGGAGATCTTAATGCCGTGACTAGCACTTTCATGGAGACACGGGGAGAGAGAGACAGCTCAAATGGTGTACTTAGTATTAATATGTCCACTCCATGAACGCAGAGCGAAAACGGTCTAAGGCGAGGGGAGATGGACACATGAAGTACACGTCTTACAGGTCTATGCTGCAAACCGATCTGAATATTGAAATACGAGCCTCGGCGTATCATCCTAAAGGATCACATTAGTAGAGCCGGTGCGTAAATAAATCGGTCGTAACCCACCGCGTATTTTGGGTACTATGAGATAAAGGCTGGAAAAACCCTATCATCATACTCGGTAAGAGGGACCGGCTCGAAACGTCCTTCGCCAGCAGGACATCGACTTATGCACGCAGTACATTTGCATCGAACGCTTTCACTATAGTGAAATGAATGTCCGAGAATTTGGGGGAATGCCGGTAATTGTATTTCGTAACCGAGGCGGATAGTGCGTAAACACCAACGAGACGGGCTGGGAACTGAAGCGAAGCATCCAGGGACCGTACGAGGAGAATTAACGACACTACCGAAGTACCCGCGGTGGGGCAGCGAAGCGAGACAGGTAGGACTGCCGGTGCGTCTGCTGTGACAGCATAAACATCTACAGTATGTGTGTGTGTGAGACACTGACCTGAGCCCGCTGAGGGTGACGGTCGTCTGGTCTCCTCTGCGGAGAGCGCAGACTCCGATGAGGGTGCTGGTGGTCCGGTCTCCTCAGTGGAGAGCTCGGACTCCTCAGGACACCCGCTGGCGATAGAGGAGAGGTAGGGTGAGCAGGTGTACGCTCACGGCTTTCTCGATCCTCCGGAGACCTGGAGAGGAAAGAGGAATGCACTCTTATGTGTGGTTAAGTGGGTACCGGCTGGACAGCCGGTGGAACATATGCAAACCAAGGATTTTCCACCCGACCCTCTACCGGGGGAAGGAGCGAATCACTGTCTCTTGAAGAGTGATCCTCTGCCACTCCGGGTCACCCGTCTCTGGCCACTTAAACTCCCGATTTTCACGGGAAGCGGCTAAGCGGGCGGGGCGAGCTGCTGACGACTGGTTCCCCTGCGCTGCCGAGATGGGGTCCGAGGAGGGGAACGGAGGTGGCCGCCGCAGGACGCCGACGGCGAGAGGCAGACTGAGGAGCCGGTGTTGGTGGACCAGGGCAGCTCTCTTCCGCCGGGGCACGACCTAGGAGATCGCCTCAGTCTGCGCAGCGGAGCTGTACGACTCCCCGGGCTCGCCGAAGAGGCCGGTCTGTGAGACAGGAGCATTCAGGAAGTTGTTCTCGTCTGCGTCCGTCATGTAAGCCAGACACAGCCAAAAGTGGCTATCTTGAACCACTGTGGTGGACATCGCACGACTGAAGGTCACGGCCTCCCTTGTAAATCTCTAAAGTCACTGCAGCAACGTTATTGCGTGCAGGGCTGAAGCCGCGTCTCCGCATGCCTGATGGGCAGCGACCGTAACCGGACGACTGTCTATACAAACACGAGAGGGAAGGGTTGGGTGGATCCCCGTCCTTATAGCGGCTCCGTTGGTGAGGGAGGTGAGGGGTGAAAAGCTGAACGGCCGAGACGGCCGCAAATCACGTCAGCTCTTCGTGCCGTCGGGAAAGGCAGGCACAGGAGGTGAGGACCGTAGAGGCCCGGGCAGCACCGAAGTACCAATCATGTGGGCGGGACGGTTCGGGCGGAGAGGGATTAACCCCTCCAACTCTACCGTCTTCGCCGCTTGAGCGGGCATGGCCGCCATCTCCGGGACGACTCCCCCTCGGAGGGAAAAAAATGGGCACCCCTCTGATGCTGCAGAAGTGACGGGATCAGAAGGAGGTCCAATGGATTCGGCAGAAATCGCAGAACACGACTCTGCAGTCTCCACGGGAGCCTCAACCGGCTGAGGATGAGAAGGCCGGTAGGTGAAGGACGCATCCTCTGTCCTACTCAGTGTAGTGATGCGAAGAGCGTCCTGCGAGCGCTTGACAGCCGCACCATGGCGGCGTTCAGAACTGCAAAGGCGCGGACGCCGTTCCCGTAGAAACGACAGTCGTCTCCGCAATCCAAGAGGGTTATGCTCTCACAGAAAGAGCAAAAGCTCTCCACGAACGCAGCCTCGGAGTGCTCGATGCCCAAGCACGAAGACAGCGCTCGTGACCGTCACTGGAATCCCTGTACTTCTCGCATCCAAGATCGCAGGGAGGAAAAGCTATCCTGAAAAGGACGCTGATCTCCGAATGTACGAGAGAGTGGCTGTCTTTAAAAAGACACAGAGCTCTCACATATCACTCTTTAGGGAAATCACTCTTAGGTGCTCAGCTGATGATGCGCACAGGGAGAGGCAACGCACACACTAAACTCAAAAGAAAAAAGATGCAGAGCAGTGGAATACTGCGAGCGTCCGCTGTGTCAGTACTGCTTGTCAATCAACTTCAGCAACCGTTCCCAGAAGAGCAGAGAGTAGCTTCTCAGTAGCAGATAATGCCGGCTTTCAAAGCGAAAAAGCTAATTTCCATATTTGCACCTGTGGCTTATATACGCACCTGGCGGGGCGGCGCCAGCATTATGCAAATATCTCAATGCCAAGTTCATTGGCGTTTTTAGTAGAGTACGAAGCAGATTGGTCTCTCTAAGCGAGTTCCCAATTCGTCGGTCACGACGTGACGTCGTAGTGACCGACTGAAAGGGAACTCTGAGTTTTCGGTTACATAACAGCTGATCTGAGTTAGTTCAATCGACTCTGAGTAGGTTGACTTTGAGTTAAGCGCGTGCACAGCCACAATGAAAAGCCATCATCAATGGAGCTCAGATATTACGATTTACCATGGCAACAGCACGTGACAAAGAGGTCTTAATAATTTTTACTACTAAAACTGAAAGTGTTACTGCAAGTGTACAGCAACTACGAGCATATATTTTAAAGAAAAGAGTTGTTTTTGGAAATTGGTACTCTAGTAAATGCTTACATTTAATTTTTCATCACGGTTAAAATATCCAAAGTAAATAAACTGAGGACTGTATGTTATTATATTCATTTACATGCACATGCAATCTCATGGACAAAAAGATGACAGCGGCTCAGCTAAAAATGAAATTAAGCATAATATTTTGGTATATAAGGCTACGAACTTTACAAATGTTTGTCATGAATAAAACAGAAATTCGCCGAGACGGGTTTCGAACTCCGATCGCCAACAGTACATCTACTCTAACCACTGCACACACCACTACCCACTAGACCAGCGATAATGACGAATGGATATTTAAGAAATGTCAAGGCAACTGTTTAGATGTAAGAGCATCATAAAGACTGATATTAGTGACGTAAGGATATTTATATTTCTAAAATGGCTGCAAAAAAAAAATTCAGCTCACATAAATGTGGATATGACAAAAATCCACTCACGGTCTCAAAATCCTCTTGCAACATAAATGTAAATTCCTACAAATGAATGGAGCATCATCATCTACAGATCCTTTATAAAAGCACTTAAAATTTCAGTCACTTAGACGTCTCTGCACCTAAGTATATCAAATTGGCTTTAGGCTAGTCATTTCAATATACTGTTTAATTTTTTTTTGTTTACTTATTATTATAACTTCTTTCAGGGTTAACAAACTCAGAGTTTGCACTTAACCACCTTTCTGAAACGGGCCCCAGGCCTGTGAAAACAAGCCCAAAACAAGCGACTTTTCTACGCCAAGCCAAGCAACTACACTTTAGAAACAAGCCCAAAATAACGCGACCCGCTACTACCAATATTTGTAAGCGACTTTACAGAAAAGCAAGCCCAAAGTCGCTTATAATAAGCGGAATTGGCAACACTGCTTTCGCGCCGCAGCGCACACCGTTATGGACTAGTCCATTTTATTGTGAAAGAAGGGGGTGTAAGTGTTTAGTGACAGAACATGAACTGGACATTTTAACTACTATTTCAAAGTTTCAACGTATTTCTTAAGAATATTAATACAATTTACAATGCTTTTGAAGTGTTCATGATGATAAGGGTTTTATTTATTTATGTAGGCTATTTATTAGGTTCGTTGGGGGCCCCCCTAATTTGACCGCTGGTGGGGGGCCCCAGGTGGCCGCCTACCTATGCCTCTATGTTAAGACCGCCTCTGGCTGCCAGTAAACCCAGTAGGTCCTGATGAACCAGTTTCTGTTGTTTTTCTGAAGTGTTAACCCAAATAATTTTAGTTGCTCTCTTCAATGACACAGAGAAAGATCTACAAACACAGTCATTATTGAAGGTAAGTTATTAAATATTAGATGAAGAATTTTAATTTAATTTTCAATTCAGGTGTGTCAAAAACTGTACATTAACAGCTGGGCTGCGTACAAATAAAAGTAAAAATAAAACAAAGCATATAGTCCAAAATTAAAGTAAAATGGTAAGTAATAGAAATAAGATTAAAATAAGAACAAAGTTAAATAGAATAAAGCAGTAATATACATTAAGCATCTTAAGTCAGGTCAGATTGATTTTTTCTTATATTATGACATGCAGACACATATTCTGCTGCTAACATAAAGATCAGTTTTCCATTGTTTGATAGGCTTTCAAATGTCTTGTATATTTTTTGGTAAAAGATTGTTGGTATATGGTCAGGATATATTCTGGCAAACGGTTTCCCTATCGCGTTTAGCAATCGGCAAAGCAAACTGTAGCCATGCCGTCTCCCAACACGTGATGGGTAACTCGCAAAGCACAATGTTCATTCCTGTTTCCCACCCCGATACTACACAAAGGAATTTAAAGTACAATGCTCAAGAAGTGAGAGGCAGGGTAAAGGTTAAACGTTTCAAAGTTAAAGTTCATTTAAACAGATATTAATATACGTTTCCATCAAATATTTATGGTTTTTGGCTAAATCCAGTTGTTAAGTACACACCAAAATTGGTTCTTTGCTCGTAATCATAGAAGAACCATTTTTAGTGCCATATAGCACCTGTGAAGCTATTTGGGAAATTAGTTTATACTAATCCAGTTATAGATGGTATAAAATTATAAAGTATAAAAATTCCAATGATATAAGATAGTGGCATAACAACCCCACTAACTTATTCAATCAATGCATAAAGTATTCTTATTTCATATGTATGGTTTGGAAGTTTGAAATTGTTTTGTGTCATTAATCTTCTGTGGAAAGGGGCACAAACTGGGATGCACATTTGGGTTCTCATGCTGATACAGTTTAAGAACCACCTAATGCAGGGGTGTCAAACTCAATTTCATCCCGTCAGCATTACGGTTGCTCTGAAAGGGCCGGTTGTATTTGAACGACTGTATGAATGTATCAACTCTTTTATTACTGTACATTGCATAATTTTCTCTGCATTTGCTTACTATTGGTTTTGTTAATAACTCAATTAATACCTAACTTTGAAAGTTGAAGCCCAGGCAAATAATGACAAAGTGTAAAGAGTACAACCATTTTACAGATTATTTAAAAAATATTTGTGGTTACAAAAATACATGTTGTATGCGAGTACACTCAAAATGTTATGTTATCCTGCATTGTGCAGGTAATAAAATGAGAGGCATTTTAAGATACTAATCTGTTTGGCAATCTCCACCACAATATGCATTTATTAGACACATATACTCTTGCTGTTCATTTCTTGCCCTCTTTGCAAAAAAGCTGTGATTTTTTTAACCTGGCTTTGTCTGATTGACTGACGTCTCATGAGTTCAGTGTTGTACGTTAGGCTACAGATCAGTAGTTTCAATCGTTTATTATAAAACGGTTTGTTCCAATCCTTGATTCTGATTGGTCAATAGGTGTGCTTTATTCACGATAAAACACTGCTATGACCGCTTCACCCAACGGTTTTGTTTAATATCACTGCGCCCTTAGCAACACCCTTAGCAACACATAAACATATAATGAGACAAAGTCTGAGAACAGTTTGTTGTTTTTATTTGAGCTTTCATGTTGTTGTTCGCAGTCAGGGACTATTTTTTCTAGCTGAAGGAATGCTTTTATTGATTTAACTTCATGAAAGTTGCACTAATATTTTTTTTACTTTAATATTGTGTGGTAACCGTTTTATAAAAGCAATAAGGTACTCGAGGCAAGTGCTGTATCGCGAATAAGTAACGGCTGAAGGGCGTTGTTAGGCACGACGCGAAGCGGAGTCTGTTTCGCGTCGTGGCTAACAACGCCCTTCAGCCGTTACTTATTCACGATACAGCACAGCCTCTCGTACCTTATTGCTTACTTAAAAGTTATCGGTTCAGATGAGTCATTAGTTTGCGTATTTAGCGTAATAGACGCGTTGTAAACTAGGGGTGGGCAAAAAAATCGATTCTTAGATGAATCGCGATTCGGACGTGGGCCGATTCTGAATCGATTCACAAATGTCAAGAATCGATTCTTAAATGTTAGTTTCCAAAATAACGTCACGTTATCAGAACCAAAAGGCGGAACTCAACTGGGGGAGCGGGGATGCACACGGAGAACTTAAGAGAGCGCGCCCTGCAAGAGCGCATAGCGGAGCTTACAAGAGCAGAAGAGAAAGAACACTTTAAATGCTTGTAGGACTATACTGCATATATCTCTACATTGAATTTAGGGCTGTCACCATTACTCTATTCTTTTTGAGGAGTTTTAAAAAAAATCCTTGAGTACATGTCGAGTACTCCTTAAAATAGCGGAGATGCGGTTTAGTGAAACAAACAGTATCAGAAGCATACAAATCAGCGCTACGCTGCCTCTCTCTCTCCCTCTCGTTTGCTCGCTCACACACACCGTGCGTGTGAATAAGCAACTGCGTGAGGCAAGAATGCGCATCCATGTGAATTTTGGAAGTTAAAGACGACTGAGCTGCAGTGGCATGGCAAAACACATTTGAGAAGAAAGGCGCAGCAACTCAAAAAGACCTGCATGTTTCACAATTACTCCAAAAGACCATAATGACAATTTTGCGCGTGGAGCAGCAGTTGTGCGATCTACCGGCATTGCCTTTGCGATCGACGTATTGTACACCCCTGCCCTAAACCATCCGCAGACTGTTTAGATATAACATGAATATACTTCTGTAAAAATATGCACATAGTTTGTTATTCAGTCGCTGGGTGCGCTGCATTATATAAATACAGTAATACTGCCAATCACTGTGTATAATGATGATGATTAGACGCTTAACGTTCGTGGAAGTTAATGCCGGTTAACACATAGAATTAATATGTCACGTTAAATTAATATTTTTACTGGTTTTAATCTCTTACAACAGAAACAGGACATGTATGTATATAAGAATGACATTATTTATCCCTAGTTGCATTAAAGTACAGTATATGACAGTTCAGAGACTAGCAAAAGCGCAAACATTAACCTGGCTTTGAAAGCAAATGCGACGTAATGACGTCACAGATATGCAAATTAGTACGTCAAGAATCGATTCTGAATCGAATCGGGACCCTAAGAATCGGTTCTGAATCGATTTATGAGGGTCCAAGCGATTCCCACCCCTATTGTAAACTAATCCCAGCTGGACATCGCGAAACATTTCTGTACACGAGACGGAAAAATTTTCTCGCTGGATGCGCGTGAGCGTGCGCGAGAGGGAGAGAAAGAACGAACAGATACTGTCTGCTTCTAAATTCAAAGGCTGCAGCCTGCGGAGGTCGCATATGCAGCGTCATCAAGCCTGGTTTATTTAAGTTAACTGACCATTACTTCGCAAGTCATACGCATATTACAACTATTTACTATAAACGAAGAACAATATTTAACTTTATAATTGTTAATATATTGAAACAAGACGTATGCAGCTTGGAAATGCGACCTCCGGACGCTGCAGCCTTCGCATTAAGACACGGCCACTCTAGTAGTGCGCGCGTGCGGGGCACTGCTCGTTCTGTCTCATGCAATCATCAACATTATCACTATAATTACATTACAAAAAGACTTTGGCGGGACAAAAATTAGTTTTGGTGGCTGTTAAAAAAATCAATGTTGGAAATAACCTGCAAAAATAAAATTTATAATAACAATAAAATAATCTGTAAACTCACGCGGGCCACATAATTAACATAATTTGTAAACTCTCGCGGGCCAGATGAAATGAGGGGGCGGGCCGGATTTGGCCCGCGGGCCTTGAGTTTGACACCCCTGACCTAATGTCTACCACATGCTGAAATACTGATGATAACCCCTGCTGTGGACATTCAGACTGCAATTAAAATCATCTACAGCTTAATCGTTTCTCTTACTTTAAATTAGAGGTGAAAAATTAAAGAACACAAAAATCTGGTGAAATTTGTTGTGGACTTCTTACCTCGTTGGAAATATGAATAATTGTAGTCAGAACCCAGTACAGTTTGAAATGATTTTAATATCTTGCAAGAGGCACTTCTGTCTGCACAATTCAGACTCTTCAACTCTGCGTTCACACTTTTATACTTAGCTGCTAGACATCCTGTTTATTCACAGTCTGTACACTCTGTACCTAAGATTAAGTCTAACCAGTAACCATATCACTATACTGTATGTCACGTAACTAACTAAACTTAAGGTCAAGACAGAAAAAAAATGTAGCTTAGTTAACTTATGCAGCTTATACAATAAAACTCGTAATAAACAGCAATAAATGCTCAAATCATAAAACAGTAGAAATAAGTAAAGATAAAATAAGTAAAGATAAAATAAGTAAAGATAAAATAAGTAAAGATAACATTTTTCATGACAAATTTCAACAAACTTTGAAAAGGACACCTTTTGCTCTACCAATGTTGATTTTAAATAAGTGCAAACAAACTTCACCATTACTTGTACATTTTTAGTAATTAGACAACATTAAAGCAACACTAAAGAATTTTTGCTCTTTGCTCCCCCTACAGGTTAGAAGCGTAATTGTTCATTACCACTGTCGTAAATACTGCAGCTTAGCTGGCTCTGATTGGATTGTAGGTCTGCCATAGAGCAAGTTTTTGTAGTTTTCACTCGAACTACAGGACGGACCCGACAGTTGGAAACTTCTTAAGTGCGGTTTTGGCCGATAGAGGGCTGCAAAGCGAATGTGAAAGTGCCGTTCACCCTGTTTCGAGTGGATGAACCACTGAAACTTTTTTGAAAACGTTATTTTAAGGTAAAAAAACTCTTTGGTGTTGCTTTAAGTTTTTTAGTAAATAAATACAAAAAAATGCAGTATTACTAATTGTAGGTATGCCTACATTGTGTATAGTCTATAGTGGTTCCTGGTGCAAAATGCTCATTCTGTTAGAAAGTGCAACTCTGTCTCAATTTGGTTTTGGTCACAGTGCGGACACAACCTCTCCTCCTGTGGCAGCATACCTGTCAATATTTGGATTCCAAAATCTGGGAGACCTCTAAGGCTGCGTTCACACTGTACCATAATGCGGTTGTCAAACCTGTATTTGAGTCGGCAGCGCCACAATGAAACTTTGTTTCGAGAACTGCAATATTTTGTAAAAGTCTGTGGCAGTTTAAGCAGCAGGTGGATTGAGATCCAAAAGAAGGCATTTTATCTAATTTTCTTCTGATTGAGTGTCGGCAGCTGTGTTGTCCTGTTTTAGGATTGTCAGCTGCCGGCAATAGCAGACTGGTAGGCCGCTATGACAAAAACCCCAAGTTGTTGAATATTCCAAATATCAATATGGTTCCAGGAAATTGTAGTTTTAGTGTGAGTGCCCAATTGTTTAGTTTGAGCACTGTGCTGAACTGCTGGTAGTTGAATCAAAAGATAAAAGCGAAAAAGCAAAAGTGCAAAGCACAGAGCGCAAGTAAAAGCGTCCGAACAGTAGCGAAGCAGGAAGTATTTCCTACCACTTCAAAACAATATGATGGAACTTCTTACCATCATTTAACAAAATATGTAGAGGTATTACATATCACTAATCCAAATTCCAACGATGATGACAAATAGATCCTCTGAGATGCAAAGAGAGAGTCAGGTTACATAAAGCAGTATAGTATAGACTAGACCGGACAATGTTTGTGTGCCTGTGATAGTCTTTTAAAGGGTGAGTAATGAGGCTGCGAAAGGTGTGGTGAATTAGAAGATGGGTGATAGTGATCGTGGGCAGTGATGGGCAGTAACACATTACAAGTAAAGCGTTACTGTAATCCAATTACTTTTTTCAAGAAACAAGTAAAGTAAGGGATTACACTTACAAAAACAGTAATTAGATTACTGTTACTTCCCCGTAAGCAGGCTGCGTTATTTTTTAATCTTGATTTTGTTTCGTGAGGCTCTCTCGTGTCGTGACGCGAGTCGAGTGACAATGACGTGTGAGTGCCGCGCTGTCAGTCAGTGTAGTGTTAACGTGAAAAGACAACATGGAGCGCGGAAGAGAACAAGATTATGCAGCGTTTAATGCTTGGAAGTACCGACATTACTTTGAGTTGTATCCAGTTAAAGGTGTCAAAAACATCAGCGTCCGCTGTACACTCTGCGTGGGAATAAAACTTTTATCCACAGCGAAAAATTCCACCTCAAATCTAAGCAAACACCTTATGAAATTTATGAGAAATTTACTGAAAAAATCCCTGAACCCCCAGCTGACATGACCACTGTGGCTCCATCTCATACTTTTTTATGGGTTATTCACACATCTGAAACAGACTAGATTCGACTCGCGATTATTATATTAACACCAAGGTAAGAAGTCCCGTTTATATTCTGCATGTTGTCATCTGGACTTCTGTAATAAAATACAACATTTATGATGCTAGAGCATTTGTATCTCAAAACAGAGATCATACACTGATGCTAAACCCGTAGACCTTTTAAACGATGTATAGTAATGTTAATTTAATATTATTAATGTTTGTAGACAGTATGCTATATAGATATTGTTAGCAGCGTAAAAAAAAAAACGATGCCATCACGCCCACGAATTAGTGCGCATCGAGGTTAAAACAGATAATGTTTTATTTGATTCAATTTCAGATGATGGAATATGCAGAAAGAATAGAATTAGGCTGAAAGGTCTTGGCCCGGTTGCATAAAGCACCTTAAGTTTTTCCCTTAAGTATGACACTTAAGGTGTAAATTCCGCTTACCTACTGTAAGAGAATAATTTAAGGGTGTTGCATACGGTATAATCCCTTAAATGGTTCTCTTAGGTAAGGGTAATCGTTAAATGTTTCACGACAGCGACCCAGGTTTGTTGTTATAAAATACTATTGTTGCCATGGAGATGCAACAGAAAAAACATATGTTTTTTTTGCAGCACCCTTAAGTTTTAATGAAACATAAGGGTGAACTTAAGGGAAAATTACATTTAAGGTGCTTTATGCAACCGGGCCCTGTTGCTTTATACTGTAGCATATTCAGGTCGTGCATCATGTTTTTGAAAAGTAATTAGTAAAGTAACTAGTAAAGTAACTAATTACTTTTGAAAATAAGTAATCAGTAAAGTAACGGGATTACTTTCTTAGGGAAGTAATCAGTAATCAGTGACTTATTACTATTTCCAAGTAACTTGACCAACACTGATCGTGGGTAATTAGTGGGTGATAAGGAACCTGGCAGATCCGTTACAGCTACTGCCTAACTGTGTGATGTGATAGCGTCAGAGATATGTGTGCATTTACAGCTAGACACGCGGACAGACGCAGGGGCGGAGGACTGGGGAGAGATTGCATAGGAACAAGTCAAATCTCTCAATCTGATTTTTTTAAATAAACAAATACAGATTAAAACTAAAGTAACGAGCATGGTTTAAAAATCTAAGTAAAAAGTTCAGATATTTGTGAAAAGATGTAAGAAGTAAAAGTAAAAGTTGTCAGAAAAATGAAAAGTGAAATACAGATACCAGAAAATCTACTTAAGTACAGTAACAAAGTATTTGTACTCCGTTACTTCCCATCTCTGGTTAGAAATAATTACAGGAGCGTGTGGTGGGTGCCGAATACGACTATGCCGCCTCACAGTCATCCAGTTAGTCTGACTCTGATGTCGGAACCGAGCCATGTGCATTAACATTAACTCTAGGCACATCCGAAACAGTGTCTTTAACATTAACATTAGCGGTCTTACTATCCTCAACTAGCGTTTGAATGCGGGCTTCTAGTTCTGTAACCTTCTCAGTTAGCCTTACTACTTCATAACACTTAGTGCATGTAAAACCCTCTTTGCTGACGGAAGAAGCTAAACTAATCATGTGGCATGAAATACAGGTTACAATTACAAGCGCAGTCTTACCGTTTTCATGCTGGGCGGTGGAGTGTCCGTTCACCCGAACACTATCCATGAAGCTGCATCATGTGGGGGATGAGGTCCTTGCATGCTTCGGTCGCTTTCGTAGATTTGGGGCCAGGGAGATGTGAGGCACGCTGTGCTGGACGTTGGATCTACGATACCCAGGCAGCAGCTCCTCCACAGCTTCCCGCTCTAGTGAGCACATGTCTGAAAGACATACACTGGATAAATCCGCCATTAGATCAGCAAGGAAGGCAACCCTTCTTGCCAATAAACAAACAGAGGGCGGGCAAAGAGCCGTGACGTAGACACTAAGCACCGAATGTAAGATCGTAGTTTAGACACGGGATGCTATTGGCTCTGTTGGGGGGAATATTTCTGGCATTTGCCAACTGAATCCCAAACAAGAAGAGTGTTTGTTAAACATTTTGAATGGAGGTATTGTTGTGAACCTAATACCGACAGGTTTTGAGAAAAGTTTAATTGATCAACTATTACCGATCGTCAGCGAGAAACTGGGGAGGAGTTGGAATTTTAGAGGATATATTTCGGTCTCTTTTATCTGTCGCGCTTGAACTGGCACCATTTTACAGGTCAATGTCTCGTTTCTTTTCCAGTCCTTAAATATTGCCATGTCATGCTGCAGTCTTGCAATTATGTTGCAGCATTTCTGACAGACTCGAAATCAATAAAGACCTGTGTTCAACAGAACTGATGCGGTTGAGCCGGCGCATAACACACATCATAACCAAACATTATGTGATTGGCTTACGTTTACACCAATGATTTTAAACTTCAGACTAGCGCCCCCCCCCCAAGAGAAAGTAAACGCTTGTCAATTATACCCTGCCAGACTCTGTCTACGAAGCAAAGTGAAGTAGCAGAGGATGATATTATATCAGGCTAGTCATGTACTGTATATGTTTGTGTGAGTTACTGAGGATTACTGACTATCACACAAGTAGATGTGATTTCAAGTTTAGACCGTCATCTATTCAGTGACTGTAAAGCTCTGCAGCACACCTGATCACTCCCTGTCTCTCTGTGTCAGACTTATGACTGATCTCATCACAGCATCATTTCACAATACAAACATCATCTGAACTTTAGATCTAAAATGTTGTTTTTCGTGTCCTGTAGAAGTGGGTCAGTGTTGAAAGATGGAGTCTGTTTCAGAGCTCAAGAACACACTAGAAGAACTGGATGGACCTGGTCTGAAACACTTTCAATGGCACCTGAGGAATAATTATGGTATTTCAGCTTCTAAACTGGAGAATGCAGATGTCTTAGATACAGTAGATAAGATGAGAGAACAGTATGGAGCAGAAAAGGCTGTGAAGGTCACAATGGAGATCCTGAGGAAGATGAAGCAGAACGAGTTGGCCGAACAGCTAGAAAATAAACACAAGGAAGGTAAAGTAAAGAGTGTTATCTCATGTAAATGTTCAAATGGAGAAATTCTTCAAGTGTCATGATGTCATTTACTCTGTTTGTTTGTTTTTCTTTCATGAATGTGCAGTTACAGTTGACAGAAAAGCTAATGATAGTGATTACAGCGAGCTCAGCAACAGACTGAAGGAGTCCTTAAAACGGCACTATGAGCAAATATTGGATGGTAATTCCCAGACTGGCCATCTAAAACGACTGGATGATATTTACACTGATCTCTTCATAGTAAAGAATGAGACTGGAGGAGCAGTGAGTGAGCATGAAGTGAGACAGATTGAATTAAATCACAACCGAACTCCTGCTGAGGACACACCCATCAAATGCAATGACATATTTAAGGTCCAGTGTGATGGACAAAACCGAAAAGTGCTGACGATGGGCATCGCAGGTGTCGGAAAAACTGTCTCTGTCAAAAAATTCATCCTTGACTGGGCTGAAGGAAAAGAAAATCAGGAAATTATCTTTGTTTTTCCTCTGCCCTTCTGTAATCTGAATTCGATTGAAAAGGACTGCAGTCTAATGGATCTGATTCACAAACACTTTAACTGTGTTAAACAACTCCCATCATTACCTGAAGATGAAGGTAAAGTCATGTTCATCTTTGATGGCCTGGATGAGTGTCGAATCCCATTAACAATTAAGAAGAGTAAGATATTGACAGATGTACATAAAAAAACAACAGTGGGTGTCATCCTTACAAACTTGATCAAGAGAAATCTGCTTCCTTCTGCTCTCATCTGGATCACCTCCAGACCAGCAGCAGCCCATCAAATCCCTCGAGAATACATTGATCAGGTGACAGAGGTCCGAGGATTCAACGATGAGCAAAAGGAAAAATACTTCACCAAAAACAGCAATCCTGATGTGGCAAAGAAAATCATCTCACACATGAAGAAATCCAGGAGTCTTTACATCATGTGTCACATTCCTGTCTTCTGCTGGATCTCTCTCTGTGTTTTTCAGCCTCTACTGACTCAAGAGGATCATGAAAAAATTCCCACAACCCTCACAGGGATGTACATTTACTTCTTACTTACTCAAATAAAACAGATGACAGACAAATACAGTGATGATCTTAAATCTATTGAAGATGTTATTCTGAAACTGGGAAAACTGGCTTTTAAACAGCTTCAGAAAGGAAACCTGATTTTCAACAAAAAAGATCTTAAAGAATGTGGTCTGGATGTCAGTGAAGGTCTGATTTACTCTGGCTTATGCACTCAAATATTTCAGACAGAAAAGCCAGTTTCTGGGATAAATGACTACAGTTTTGTACATCTCAGCGTTCAGGAATTTCTTGCTGCTCTCTATGTGCTTATCAAATACAAAGATGTAAAAACAAATCCTTTCCTTCTCACGCTGGGTGAAAAACTGAAATGGAAATTAAAAAATTCACTAATTGACCTTCATAAGACTGCAATTAAAAATGCTCTTCAGAGCAAGAACGGACACCTGGACCTTCTCCTTCGGTTCCTCATGGGTCTTTCATTGAAGTCCAATCAGAATGAGTTGAAGGAATTTCTGCCCAAACTGAAGATCACAGATGAAGATGAAAATATGAGAGAGACTGCTGATTATATCAAAATGAACATTAAGAAAACAGAATCAGCAGAGAAGAGCATCAATCTCTTTTACTGTTTGAATGAACTAAAAGATAATTCACTGATCACAGAAATCCAGACGTATCTGAATTCAGGAGATCTTTCGTCTCAAAACCTCTCGTCTGTTCAGTGGTCAGCACTAGCATTTGTGCTGCTGATGTCAGAAGAAACTCAAGAGACGTTTGAGCTGTGGAAATACAGAAGATCTAATGCAGCTATGATTCGACTTCTGCCAGTGATCAAAAACACCAAAAGAGCTGAGTAAGTTTTATCTCAACATTCATTCATATTAGTAAATGATCAAAACAATAGTTTGTGGCAGCAGTAATGTTTATTATTTCTTTAGAGTAATTAATTCTCTGTTTGTTTAATTGAATGAAAACATTTTAATAGAAATGCTACATTTATAATACAAACCACAACAAAGATCTGTTGACTATAAACAAAGCAGCAGCAAAGGTTTTTTTGCAGCTCAATAAATAATGTTTATTGAAACTATCAGAATATTTTAAAGAGAAACTCGGATGGGGTTTTATAGCTGCCTAATTGTTACGGATTCACCAGGGCTGCGTCAACCCCGACAAAACGTTGCACAAAGTAAACCGAAACGATAATTTGTTGAACACCCTGTTCCGATGACGCAAGAGTTGCAACTACGGTAGCTGAGAAGGCCATTTCTTGTGTTCTTTTTTTATGTTTCCAGAGCCTGATGAAATCAATATAAATATGTGTTTAATACTGTAAAATACGCTTGATGTTACAGTCACTGCCCTTACTGTCCACAATGAAAGAGAACATTTCCAGGGTTGCCAACTTTGGTGATTTGTTAGGTTAGGTTACCTTTTATTGTACCCGTAGGTAAATTTGTTTTACAGTGCAAATGACATTCAATGGCATCCAGTACAAAAACACACAACACAAAACACTCCAAACCACATTTGGACAATTGAATAAATACTCATACTAAAATAATTAAAAGTGCTCTCAAAAACATTAAATATTGTCTTTGTAAAAGAACTTAAAATAAATAAAGACCTCTACAATTTATTTATCATATCAACCGCATTTGGTACAAAGCTGCTCTTATATCTTTTCGTTCTACAGCTTGGGACTTTATACCTCCTTGCAGATGGCAATAACTGAAACTCACTGTGCAGGGGATGAGAATCATCATCTAAGATTGAGATGGCCATCCTTTGTAACTGTTTGGTACACAGGGATGCCACTTCTGGTTTAGACTCACCCAGCAAACGACCAGACCATTTTACTATCTGGTCCAACCGATTTTTTGCCTTTAAAGATATATGACCATACCATACTACAGTGGAAAAGGACAACACAGATTCAATAAAAGCATGATAAAACATCTTCATAATTGTTTGGTCAAGATTAAACAGAGATAATTTCCTTAGGCAATACAAACGCTGGTGCCCTTTTTTGCACAGAGCCTCACAATTCTCTTCAAAGTTCAGTTTCTCATCAATAATAGTCCCAAGGTATTTGTATGATTGTACATACTCTATTGCAGTGGTTCCCAAACTTTTTCAGCGTGCGGCCCCCCTTGTGTACAGTGCATTTTTTTGCGGCCCACCGATAGAAAATTTATGACAAAAACAGTTTTAAAATGTAATATTTTAATTAAACAAAACATCAAATTATACCTAGTAGCAGGGCCAGATTAACACTTTGTTATACCCTGGGCAACAATATTCAAGGGCCCCATCATCACGACCCCAGGATCACCATAATATGGTCATATACAGAATATATTACTGTAATATACAGTAAATATACTCAATACTTCAAATTCTAACTGTCATCAGGTGTATTTTTGATTTACAAATATTTAAATGCTCATACAAATGCACTACTATGTCCCCTATCAAAGACATTCACTTACATATGATGCTATGAAAACAAAACACATCAGCATCTGAATAATCTCTGAAGTGTACTCATAAACACATACACTGAATGTGTTATCAACATGTCAGTTTATTATAAGAAAAAAAAAGACTTTAACAGCCAACAGGTTTACAGCTGGGGAAACTGGACTGATTTTTAGACTGGTTTAGTGTTAATCAACATCTAACTCAAGGCCAAAAGTTACTCAACTGTTAATTAAAATTAAATAAACTGTTTACAAGTATTATTACAAGACCATCATGTAGCCTAACATTAGACACCCAAACCAAAGTGAAGGAAATGATAATTTGCAAGACTGAACTGAACTGAACATCAACGCAGACATGAATTTCCTCACAGAAGTTTAAGATCATATAGCCTACATCTTGAACGTAGATATATAAATGATTTCATACGCCGATCGGATCGCGTAGATACCTGCGTATCACATAGACTACACCACTGTTTATACTTTACATTTTCTGCGTTTCTGATGTCCTTTTCCTTTTTTAATTTCCGCTTCGCGCTCCCACTTAGCTTCTCCATGTCTCGTTTTTTTCTGTTGTAGCAACGCCTTGCGTCCGTAACGCTCGGCGAATCTTTGACCGACCTCATGCGGACTGACCAATGAGGAGAGGGTCTTAACTTGAGGCCCTCTCTTCATTGGTCAGTCCACATGAGACTGACAATCAACCGAGTCTCAACTCACGTTCAAAGTCATAGGCAGCGCAGCGTTTCTCTGTGCAGCGCAAAAGCCCGCATTGACAGTTTTAATATGAAGCGGCCAGCGGGAGATTACCAGATACAGTATTTTGCTCGTGCCCTTGCTGCCCTGGACCCTCTAGTGGTCTTGGGCCCCTGGGCAATTGCCTAGTTGCCCATATGGTTAATCTGGCCATAATCCGGTTAATCTTATAATAAACTGACATGTTGATAACACATTCAGTGTATGTGTTTATGAGTACACTTCGGAGATTATTCAGATGCTGATGTGTTTTGTTTTCATAGCATCATATGTAAGTGAATGTCTTTGATAGGGGACATAGTAGTGCATTTTTATGAGCATTTAAATATTTGTAAATCAAAATACACCTGATGACAGTTGGAATTTGAAGTATTGAGTATATTTACTGTATATTACAGACATGTATTCTGAATATGACCGTATTATTGTGATCCTGGAGTCATCATGATGGGGCCCTTGAACATTGTTGCCCAGGGTATAACAAAGTGTTAATATGGCCCTGGGGACAGCACACATCCTTGAGGAGAGTAGACCCTGTAGAGAAACTCCTCTGTTCAGATAAGACACCATTAACTCTGACTCTCTGTGTTCTGTTTGTTAAAAAATCTAAAATCCAACCCATTATATTATTATTTTTAACACAGTTTCATAAATTAATATATATTAAAAGGGCTGTAGCGACAGATTATAAAAAGCAACGGGATGTCCGTGTTTTATATAAGATATGCCTTTATTGTTTTACACTTGACACCTACAATAAATGCAACATAAATTGTCAACGAACAGGAGTTAAGAGAGTAGCCTACATTAAACATGATGATCATATGCGGAGACAACGCTTTCCACATTATTATGGAGATTCTGCTTTAATAGGTGAGCTTAAACCTTTTTGTTCGGTATTTTTTTTACCCCCATATAGTTTTTTACATATTTTCGACAAAAGGAACACATGATATAGCCCAATGTAAGTTGTTATGGTAGCCTTAGCTTGTTCTGAAATGATGACACAATTTAAATGACTAAAATGTAGGCTATCTCTGAAACTTCATTTGAATAATTTGTTTTCATAATATTCGTATTGCTGTGTATTAATTTACATACTGTGAAAATGGCTACATACTATATTAATATGCAATGCCTTCTGTATGGCATTTATTTTGTGCAGTTACAGGTGCACAAATAGCCTACGTCTCACTTTTACTTCAAGACACGGCATTGACAGAGGGTCCCTACATTTGCAACAAGCCACAATGTGCTTTATATAAAATTCAGATAAAATTAAATGATTTTCATTTTACAAATTAATATTTGGCTGTAGATGTCTTGTCTTAATACTTTAATCACAAAGGGAAAGACATGTAATGTTAGCTTGCCTTGCGTCTTAACTCTTTGCTCCTCATTCTGCACTTACAGGGCTCTAGACTAACTTTTTGCACTGGTTGCACTGGTGCGCCTAACATTTTTTCTTAGGTGCACCAGCACAAAAGTTAGGTGCACCCTAATTTTTGACCGCATCGGATTTATAGTTCACCCAAAAATGAAAATTCTGTCATAATTTACTCACTCTCATGTTGTTACAAACCTGTATACATGTCTTTGTTCTGGTGAACATGAATGAAAATATTTTGAGGAATGTTTGTAACCAAACCATTCATGAGCCCCATTCACTTCCATAGTATTTTTTTCCCTAGAAGTGAATGGGACTCATGCTTTGTTTGGTTATTAACATTACTCAAAATATCTTGCTTCGTGTTTATCAGAACAAAGAAATTTATACAGGTTTGTAACAAAATGAGGGAGAGTTAATGATGACAGAATTGTCATTTTTGGGTGAACTGTCCCTTTAACACCGCAAGTTTAGCGCCCATGGTGGTTTAATACAGAATATAAACATGTAGGCTATTTTATAATTTTCCTTATACGAGTCATGCACAGTCCTGTTTGATAACCCGCATCCGCGCGATTAAAATAACACTTGACCCGTTATCCGACATCAGCATCAATTTTTTTCATACCCGCCCGTTTTACATAAAGACTGCGACCGGCCGCAAATCGTGAAGGAGAAACCTTTAAAGATCTTCATGCAGAACATTGACAGAAATAAGCACAGGACCATGACTGGACAGATATATTAACATTATAAACACGTTCCTCGTCTAAAAGGGAGAGGGGGTGGTGTAGCTACAATATACAATAAAATATTCAAAGTAAACCATAAATCCAACCTAAAATTTAATTCGTTTGAAATAATACTGTTAAATATGGAAATAACTGATCGTAACAACAAACGGCTTTCGTTCATTTTAGCTACCATATATAGGCCTCCGGGCCACCATACAGATTTTCTTAAAGAAATAGTGGACTTCCTATCTGACCTTACAGTCACTGTAGATAAAGCTCTGATCGTTGGTGATTTTAATATCCATGTGGATAATCCAAAAGATGCATTAGGACGTGCGTTTATGGATGTTCTAAATTCTCTCGGCATTAAACAAAACGTGTCAGGGCCCACGCATACTCGTAAGCACACATTAGAATTAATTCTGTCACTCGGACTCAATATTAATGACATTGAAAAATTAACCCAGAGCGATGCCGTTTCAGACCATTGCCTTGTGTCATACACAGTTCTACTAGATAGGACCACTCAGTCTACAACATGCTACAGATTAGCCAGAACAATAATTTCCACCACTAAAGACAGCTTTATTAGCACTCTTCCAGACCTGTCTCAAATGAAACATGTAGATAATACATAACAGATACATAATAGAAAAACTTAACAACGTCTGCTCTAGCACGTTGGATGCCGTTGCTCCCATTCGAAAAAAGAGAATCAAAGAAAAACCGCCCGCCCCATGGTATGACCATCATACTGCAGCCCTTAAAAAAGTAGCTAGAAAAATGGAAAGAAACTACCGAAGCACAAAGTTAGAGGTATGGCGTTCAGCATGGAAAGAGAGTGTTCAACACTACAGACAGGCTATTAAAACTGCCAGATCTACCTATTTCAGTACGCTTATTTAAGAAAATCATAACAACCCTCGTTTCCTATTTAGCACAGTTGCAAAACTGACTAGAAACAAAGAACAAACAGAAACCAATAGTAAACTCCAACACAATAGTGATGACTTCATGAACTTCTTTACTAACAAAATTATGTTTATTAGGGAAAACATAGACTTTACGCAAGCAGCCACCACTAAACCCAATAGTACATTTACCACTAGATTACCAAACGAACATCTTGAGTCATTTAAACCTACTACAATCCATTACGAAAAAGAAGTATACTTCAAGCTCATTTTATTAAGTATACTTAAGTAATGTTGGAGTATAGTTGTAAGTATACTTTATGTAGTAAGTGTACTAACATTTATGTTCTAGTAGTATACTTGTAAGTGTACTGCTTGAATACCGCTTGGGACTAAATTGGCCCACTTTTAGTATATAGAAGTATACTTCTAAGTGTACTATAAGTGTAAGAGTAGTCAACTTTAAGTGTACAACTAGTGCACAATTAGTTCTTCATTTGTACTGCAAGTGAACTCATGAGTATACTAGTAGTTTTCTAGACTTATACTTCAAGTGTGCATGCAAATGTTCTGTTAGTGTACTCTTAGTAAACTAGTAGGTTACTTATTGTGTGCTGCAGGTACACTTGCAAGTGTTCTTTTAATATACTTTTAGTTAACTAGTAGTTTACTAGTCATATACTGAAAGTGTAAATGCAAGTGTTCTGTTAGTGTACTCTTAGTAAAGTAGTAGGTTACTTATTGTGTGCTGCAGGTATACTTCCAAGTGTTATTTTAATATACTTTCAGTTAACTAGTAGTTTACTAGTCATATACTGAAAGTGTACATGCAAGTGTTCTGTTAGTGTACTCTTAGTAAACTAGTAGGTTACTTATTGTATACTGCTTGTGTAACAAAGCACTTTGACACTGAGGATCCATCTGCAGGTTTTTATTAAACACACTCAGGCAAGGTCAAACAACAGCAAACACAGCAATGTAGGGCAGGCAAATCTTGTAGTCAAGAAACAGGCAAAAGGGTCAGGGCAGGCAACAAGTACTCATAAACCAGGTAAAACAGATCAAGATTAATAAATACAGATAGATATGCAGGCAGGCAAACCGCTTAGCAATGACAGCCGGTACAAATCAAGACTTTGCACTGACTGAATGTTTCCAGAGAGTTTATATAGGCTGTCCAATGAGTTTCAGGTGGCAGACTAATCAGTCCAGGCATGCAGGATTATGGGAAACGGAGTCCAGAATGAAAGTTAATATTCAGGGGGTTCAGCCATATATATATATATAGATATATATATACAACCTCAAATCAGAAAAAGTTGGGACACTGTAGAAATTGTGAGTAAAAAAGGATTGGAATAATTTACAAATCTCATAAACTTATATTTTATTCACAATAGAATAGAATGTTGAAAGTGAGACATTTTGAAATGTCATGCCAAATATTGGCTCAATTTGGATTTTATGAGAGCTACACATTCCCAAAAAGTTGGGACAGGTAGCAATAAGAGTATAAAAGTTAAATGTACATATAAGGAACAACTAAAGGACCAATTTGCAACTTAATTGGCAACATGATTTGGTATAAAAAGTGTGGCAGTGTCTCTCAGAAGTCAAGATGGGCAGAGATAGTCTATATTCTATTGTGAATAAAATATAAGTTTATGAGATTTGTAAATTATTACATTCCTTTTTTACTCACAATTTCTACAGTGTCCCACTGTAGTGTCCCATTATATATATATATAATTTTTGTATTTATTATTTTTGTTTGATTAGCTCACTGATAGCATACGACAGATTTAGCTTCAAATTGAAAGTACAATTAAAAGGTACAAGACAAGTAAAAAAATTAATACACAGGAACATTGTATTGTACTTTAAGTGCAATATATTTATATTTATAGTATGATGTTAAGTTCACTTAAAGTAAAGTTGAGTAGTAAACTACTAGTTAACTAAAAGTATAGTAAAAGAAAACTTGCAAGTTTACCTGCAACACACAATTAGTAACTTACTAGTTTACTAAGAGTAAACTAACAGAACACTTGCATGTACACTTTCAGTATGAGTACACTAGTTAACTAAAAGTATAGTAAAAGAATACTTGCAAGTATGCCTGCAGCACAAAATTAATAACTTACTAGTTTACTAACACTAAACATTCTCCATAAAGATCATATACATTTGTACACTACATATACTTCCAAAATTTACTTAAAATATACTTTTTCTAAAGGATGCTTAATAATGTATTTTATAAATATGCTGTCAGTGCATTATTATAATGATAACTTTAACAGATAAAGTATACCTAAAATAAACTTTAAAATAAGTTCAAATTAGTATACTTTAAAAATTGCACAGAACTTTAACTCCAAGTATATTTTTTGAAATATGTTAAAAGTTTTATTTGTAAGCAAATATGTTGTAAGCATACTTTCAATATATTCAAATATGGTACATTTCTTTCTAAGTATATTTGTAATGTACTATTGCAAAGTTAAATACTTGAAATACAATAAAGAATATTTATTTTTCACCAGGGCTAATCATATGGATTTTTGCAGCTTTCTTGATGTAGCTTTCGTTGTTGCATTTTTCCTTTATACTTTTAAGTATATGTCAGTAAACAAGTAGGCCAAATATACTTAAACATTTCGGTCAGTATAGGTCAAGTATACTTTAGTACAATTTAAGTATATTTCTGAGAAGTACCTAAAGTACATTTTAGAGAAGTACATAAAAAGTAAACTGAAAGTATACTTTCTTATTTTAAGTTTAAAAGAAGAATACTTATAGCACACTTCAATAAACTTATTTTTCGTAAGGGATAGAAGAGCTCTCTAAATTAGTAACGTCATCCAAATCATCGTCCTGTATACTAGACCCCGTTCCCACAAAATTACTAAAAGAGGTATTTCATGTAGTGTCAGACACGGTACTAAATATATTTAACTCATCTCTAGAATTAGGATACGTTCCAACAGCTTTAAAACTAGCAGTTATTAGACCGCTCATTAAAAAACCAAACCTTGACCAGGGAGATCTTAATAACTTTAGACCAATCTCAAATCTACCTTTTCTTTCTAAAATTTTAGAAAAAGTAGTGGCAAGCCAGCTACGCACATTCGTAGAGAATCATAATACTTATGAAAAGTTCCAATCAGGATTCAGGCCCCACCATAGCACAGAGACAGCGCTGCTTAGAGTTACAAATGACCTCCTATTAACATCTGATCATGGTGAAATCTCAATCCTTATATTACTAGACCTTAGTGCAGCCTTTGACACAATAGATCACAAAATCTTACTCAATAGACTAGAAAACTATGTTGGCATCAGTGGTCAGGCGTTAGCCTGGTTTAGATCGTATCTAACCAATCGATATCACTTTGTTTATGTAAATGAGGAAGAGTCATATCACTCCCCTGTTAAATACGGCGTACCTCAGGGATCAGTTCTAGGCCCTATCCTATTCTCGTTATATATGTTACCTCTAGGAGACATTATCAGGAAACATAACATAAGTTTTCACTGCTATGCGGATGATACCCAGCTTTACATCTCGTCGCATCCTAGCGAAACCCACCAGTTTGCAAAGCTAACAGACTGCATTAGTGATATTAGGGACTGGATGGCACATAACTTTCTAATGCTAAACTCCAATAAGACAGAGATACTTATTATTGAACCGAATCACTACAAACATAATATGTCAGATTACAAGTTGCCCATAGATGGCTGTACTGTGGTGCCATCTTCCACGGTTAAGAATTTAGGCGTAATGTTTGACAGCAATCTATCTTTCGATAGTCATATCTCCAACGTCTGCCGCACAGCATTCTTCCATCTTAGAAATATCTCAAAAATACGCCATATGCTTTCTGCATCAGATGCAGAAAAGCTTATCCATGCTTTTATGACCTCTAGAATAGACTATTGTAACTCGCTACTTGGGGGATGCCATGCAAATCAGGTAAACAAGCTACAGCTGGTTCAAAACGCCGCCACAAGAGTGCTTACTCGATCTAAAAAGTATGACCACATTAGTCCAATTCTGGCATCTTTACACTGGCTACCAGTTAAATATCGCATACAATTTAAAATATTACTAACCACCTACAAAGCCTTAAATAGCCTAGCGCCCTCGTATATTAAAGAACTACTATCAGAATACAATCCATCACGTAAACTGCGCTCACAAAATTCGAGTCACTTAATTATCCCTAGAATATCAAAAGTGTCTAAAGGTGGTAGATCCTTTTCCTACTTGGCCCCTAAGCTCTGGAATGATTTACCAAATAATGTTTGAGTATCAGACACAGTCGATCAATTTAAATCTAAACTTAAGACATTCTTCTTTAACAAAGCATTCACATAAAATATGTCCAGTAGATGTACTTTTCCAGCAGTAGTTATTTTGTCTAGAACAAAGCACTCACACACCTCATATGGGTAATACACTATTGCCGCAATAGTTAGCCTGTCTGGAACCGAGCTGACTTAAACAACTATAATGTATGACACTTGCATTACATGTGAACGGCCCCTACGCTAATAGAACTCTGCTTTTGTCTCCCTGTCTCGTCCTCGACCCGAGGACAATGAGACAAACAGACCCAGTTCCTGTTGCTGTGAAGGTCATCACACCACTGATCTACTGGCTGTCCTTCAACGTGATGCCTAGCCGATGCGCGACCAACGACCACCGGCTGAACCAGTTTAATACGCTTACCCGCTTCCTATCCCTACCGTATCTACATGTATACATATATTAATTTCTCCCAAGGGTTTTTGTCCTTCTAGGAGTTTTTCCCACCGGGTTTTTTTTCCTAGGGGGTTTTTAGTCCCAGGGAGAGTCAGCCAACTTTGGCTTAGCTTAGCACTTTACTGTATATGTAACATTATTAATACGCTTGCTTGTACGGTTTAACCTTAGCCGCTATGTTCTACTGCTTATATTATCTATTGATTTTCTGTGTTCTCCTTTACATCTACTCATGTAAAGCTGCTTTGCAACAATTAACACTTGTGAAAAGCGCTATATAAATAAAATTGAATTGAATTGAATTTAATGTGAAACTTTGTGAGGGTTGGCAGATTGACAGCTGAGCGGTCAGCAGTGTTTGAACACTCATAAGCGCTGCGCTTATTTATACCTTTTAAATTGATGATATGATTGCAGTGATTCCAAAGGGATGTCCAAAAAAAATCAAGTAGAATGTTAAATGTTTAAAGTTTAATGTATTTTTCTCGCTGCCCTGCGTAAACCCGCGCCGGTGATGGCATGAAACGGGTGATGAGATTGCATAAAAAAAGTTTTTTGTGCTGCATCGGATTTGGAGCGCGTCACACAATAAATAAACTCATATAGGCTATATGCTACTTTTGAATTCGTTTTGTTAATTTGCTAATATTTAAGTTAAACACATTTCATGTAGGCTTATTTATTTTATTATTTTTTCACAAAAGAAAGATGTAATCATCATGTTCTATTCATTTCAATGCTTTTTGTGCATAAACTAAACCCTTGGGGAAATTATTTATAAATGAATCAACACCGCAAATCAAGGAATTAACTTATTTCTCTATTTAAGACAGTCTGGCAGGGCGGTGATAGCGATACAGCAAACACCGAAAAGTTTATAGGATTAGATTTGGAAGTAAGATTATAAAGAAAACAGCGGTCCTGACTTCTGGCTTTTTTCTATAAATTGAGCGCACGGCACGCGACATTGCTGAGCGGGGGTTACGTTCAAATAATTGTCTTCAAAAGAATTATGCTTTGGCTCTGACTCGATTGTAAGAGGCTCATTACCCAATACCGTCTTCGGGTTCGGACCTGATGTGACGGGAGGTTGATGCCAGAGCATTGGTTATGATCTTCGAATGGATCAGGCAACTTAACATTTTTAACAAAAAAGTTGTCAATAGTTCTTTTCCTCTTCTCTTATAATCTGCGGCTACATCCACTCTGTTTATCTGACGGACTCACCTCTCTCTCTCTCTCTCTCTCTCTCTCTCTCTCTCTCTCTCTCTCTGACTGGAGCGCACATGCATTTTTAAACACACGTAGATCTGGACCATGGCTTTTTCCCTCAAACTCCTGGTCGCACCAGTGCGACCTAATATTTTTTTAAGTCGCACCATTGAGAAATTAGGTCACATGTGCGACCAAATTGGTCGCACTCTAGAGCCCTGATTTACAACTAAATAAATAGGCCAACTGAATTTGTTTTTAAAATGTCATATTTATTAAAAAAGCAACAATATATGTAACATTAATAATAGCAATATAGATGTTTACTTGGCACGCACTATAATCATGATATATTAAGGCAGTAAAAGGAAATGCGATAGTTAATCACGAAAAATCACTACTACTTTCTGCCACAGCATTAGACCTATATTGCAATTCCGGAATGCATAAATAGAGAAACAAAATAACTGTTCCATGTATTTTTTTGTACATTCTGTCACAATGAAAAGTAGCCTTTATCATCACAGGATCGAAAATGCTTACGTCAAAATATGTCGTACAGTAAAATCTTGTCGTGTGTTACTACGTCCGAATTATTTTCATTATAAACTCACTCCCCTTACGAAAATTAACCATGGTTTTATTGTGGTAAAAGTGTAGTAACCATGGTTTTTTGGTCAATTGATTACTATGAGCAAAACCATGGTTTTACTACACTAACCATGGTTTAACTATAACCATGGTTATTTGGAATGGAATGGAAAGTATTTATTTGAAACAGGGACAACGCACAATTAAACATTAAACTTGTTAAAAAAACAAGAGAACATGTCTCGAGCCAGGTTGTAGCAACAGTTGCTAATTTTCACCTGTAGTCCCTGGGCAGGTATAATGGATAACATTTTTACAGAGTAATAAATAAAATAATGACAGTTGTTATTAAAACAGACAGTTTTGTAATACAATAAAATACAGCAGAAATATGGAAGCCATCCACTAGGATTTTGTCTTTCTATCTCCTCCTCCAACAAAACACAGTTTAGTAACATCTGAAGCATAATGATATACAATATAACTTTAAACACTCATTTCCTTACACACGCATACCCCCCCTCTCCCACACACATACACACACTCCCACACAAATGAATCATATCATCGATGTGTACAAACTTGTTCATTTAACAGCCAACTCTTTGTCATGGATGAGAAAGTGTGAGAATCTGTACATAAAATATATTTAGTGGGAAAGGTATTCCACTGTCTCGTGGCCACACATGAGAAGGAGGAACTCCCAAATTTGGTTTTACGTTTTGGAAGGCTACACTCCCCCCTTGTTACACTTCTAGTTGTTTGCACTGAATTGTCAGAGCAAAGTGTTACAAACTTTTTCAAAGGAGGAGCAGTAGCACCATATATGATTTTATGAAGCAAGGTCACATTTGAGTGTTTTATTAAATTATTCATGCTAAGTATGTCATTTAGCAAGTATTTGACAATGATGATAAGAATGAGTTTTCTTATCATGGACCTTGAGACAGTTTTTAAACACAGATTCTAATGGTTTTAAAACGGTTTTGCATGCCTGAGACCATGATGTAATACAGTACGTAAGGTGAGGAATAATCATTGCATTTAAATAAATACAAGATGCTTCAGTGGTAAGAGAGTTTCTAATGTATCTAAAATTTACTAAATTAAATTTTAATTTATTACACAATTTTTTAACATGTCCTTTAAAACTAAGTGTTGGATCCAGAGTTACCCCTAAATATTTAAATCTATCTACATGTTTAATACATTGGCCATTTACTAAAACTTCTGGATAAGTCTTAAGTGTAGACCGGTTTGTAAAAAACATAGTTACAGTTTTTTCAATATTTAACGCAAGACATGAATCCTGTAACCAATTACTGACCTTGCTCATAACGCTTGATAGCTTTTTCGCTACGTCTGTTGCATTTCTACCATGGGTATATAATACCGTGTCCTCAGCATACATAACAATATTTACACCCTTGCAAACCAAAGGCAGATCATTGATATATAAGCAAAACAACAATGGCCCCAGAATCGACCCCTGTGGAACGCCAACAGTAGAAACAAGAGACGTAGACAATTTGCTATTTATTTGAACACTTTGTTCTCGATCTAACAAATAAGATTTTATCCATTTTTGAACATTAAAAGAGATATCATATTTGGCCAATTTATGTATTAGTACATCGTGATTAACCTTATCAAAGGCCTTGCGTAAATCTAAGAAGACTGCTCCCACCACTCCTCCTTGATCTAGGCGAGATTTAATCTCCTCGATGAAAAAACAGCATGCAGTTTCAGTAGAATGTTTTTTTCTGAAGCCAAATTGCATCGGATGGAGAAGGGACTTAGAGTCCAAATATGCTGTTAATTGTTCTACAACAATTTTTTCAATAACCTTTGATACAGCTGGGAGAATACTAATGGGTCGGTAATTTGAAACTACTTGAGTATCCCCGGATTTATACACTGGGGTGACTATGGCAGGCTTAAGAACACTAGGAACACTATTTTGTGGTAACCATGGTTTTACTACAGTAACCATGGTTTTTTGGTCTTAACTGTAGCAAAACCTGTTAATTTTTGTAAGGGTCGTGTCGTGTGGGAGAGCTTATGACCTTCCGCACGTCAGAATTCGCACCGTGTACGCACAGCTTTACACATGCGTTTTCTCTTTGAGCTGTTTACTTTCTCTTAAGCCCTAAATGGTCATGTTTATGAGGATAATGTTACTTGCAAAGATAGGAATTTTGACGCATTTAAGTATTTAAGGCCAATAAAGTGACAAAAATGTTCAAATGCTTAATGAGCAGCAGATGTGAGGCGCATATAGCAGTGTTGTTTGTGTTTCAAAGGCTTAAACTTGTTTTAAAACTGCTGTGCTTAAATACCTGTACAAACTTTAAGTTATAAGTTAAATTACTCTTGAATTACACAAGGCAATTTAAAGCAAAATAAGATTTACTGCTTAACCCTCTGGGGTCCGACCATTTTGGGACACTCTCAGAGGTTCTGACATGCTCTTACATTTGGTCTTTTTTAAAACATAATAATGGCAAGTGTCTCATACCACTGCATTCAGCACAAACTGGGCTAAAATATTATATGAGCTACATGTATGTACATGTTTGTATTTTTGAGAGAAAAAAAATGTTTATGCGTGGTTTTTAAAAAAGCTAAATTTTTAAGTCACTGATATAAGTCCACAAAACCCATACTAAACATGTTTTAACAAGACTTTCCTAAACAGAATCTAGTAGTCTAGAGTTTTTTCTTTAAAATGATGTGACAATCACTATCCCTACTTATTCACATAAAACAATGTATTGATTTAGAAATTGTAAGACACTTTTTGTTTAGAGGGGCCGTATGCGAGAAGGATTGATTGACAGCTAGCAAAGGCTTGCATAATGAGCTGCATAATGAGGCAGGAGTGTGAGAATGAACTACAGTAAAGAATGTGAGGACAAATTTGAGGTTTATTAAGTTAACAATATAATCAAAATAGAATACAGTATGTAACAGATATCCGCCATTACGGGAGGTCACGCGGATTTGTTTGTAAATAAGCATGTACACATGGAATCATATTACAGCACACACTTAAAAGATACAGCAGTGCAGGCTTACTGAAAGTTTCCATGAAGGATATAAGTGAATAACTGTGTTTAACACTGTTACAGCATGCAACAGTGAAATCCGCCATTACGTGGGATCGCGTCCGTTTGTAAACAATGCGAAAGTTTTTCAATCCGAAGCGTGCAGTCTGCTAAGGTTGCTTAACGTTACTGTATGTAGGCTGAACTGCACAAGCCATGAGCATATTAAGTTACATGATAGGAAATATAAATGGTATAAATTAACTGTTAACGTTACTTACTTCTAATCCAGCTCCAGTGCGTTCTCCATTGTTCTTCTTAGGTAACGTTAAAGATAAATGCTTCTCTTCCTCAATGTCCAGACATAAATGAAGATATTCCTCACGTCACGTGTGTGTAAAGTTTATCTCCCAAACATGCGGTAAAGTCTTTAAATCTGATCAAACTTTACGCTTTGCTTGTTATGGTTGAACAGCTCGTGTCTTCATTACCATGTCAACAGCTGTGGGCGTGACCAAATTAAAGATAATGAAGTCAGCCAGGAAAAACAGTACTCTCTTTACTTCAATGCAGATTACATAAACAGGAAATATTTGTTTTCGATTATATTTAGCTTGTTTAAAAGTAGACATTCTTTGGATATGTGTATCATGCTTGTGTGACGAGTATTCGCAGAGTTTCAATTGATTTTTGTAACATGTTTTGAGAGACAGCTGGCGGAGACAGAAATGTCTGGATGCACACCCTGTTTATTTTCTTTATTTGACAAAAACACAAAGATCTGTTGTTCTTGTGAATGAACACATATTAAAGGCACACAAGGCAAGTCTGAGTATTATTTCTCTACTAGCTCCCCCTAGTGTCTGGGAGTAAATGCGTTCTATATCTAAGACTATACGAGACTGAAGGACACCGGGTCGGATACAGCGAACTTGCAAGTAGGGTATTCTTCCTACAGACGGTAGGGGCGGGCGAGAGAGTCTTCATTCGTCATGTAATGAGTCATTTAACCATATACCGACTTACGGAGATGATTTATTAACATAAAAATGCTGCCTTGTGTCCCTTTAAAGAAGACCCTTTACCGTTTCAAATGATGTCAAACACGTAAGTGTATGATTATTAATGATGGAGTATTTTAAGTTGATTCTGCCATGATAAGGAAAAAAAACGTCAAAACGCGGCCCCGCGTTTTTGGACCCCAGGGGGTTAAACAATAAATAGCCCTGAATGGTTTTAGCCATCTCTTTTAGTTGTGAAGGATACATTTGATGTTAAAAAGCATAAACCAGCATAAGGGGGTGACGTAGTGTGTGCACACCAAAGCTTTTAAATACGACTGAAAACGCCAAACGGACACCGAAGGCCAGCTGTTTTTTTTCAGTTAAGCGCCAACTTTCTTGGCCTGAGCGCTTTGGTTGCTGTGATACTTCTGCTATGTTTATCAGTCATTGTACGATGCGCGGTTGGTTGTTGTGATATTTGTCCCTCCCCACATCCACTGTGATTAGACGGCCATGTGAGAACTGGGGCCCATTCTTCGTACGTCGCTTATTACATCCGAAATCAAATGACACATCTGACATGTTTAGATTTCTATAATTATGATCTCACTTATTTAGTTTTTTGAACACCACTGCTGTTGATGATTAGTATGGCAGGATTTAATTATCTGAGATCACTGCGCGTTCGTGCACTGCAAGAAAAGTCAATACATATCGATAGTAGAAACACTGATCAGCAACGCTGTGATTGGCCAGTTGTTACAATGGCCAATAACACGCCCATTTTTTTAACCCCTGCAGTCTGAGAGCTATTGATTGAAGGCTGTGAACTTTTGTATGCTAAATTTGTAAACCCAGTTAAAGTTACTTTTGTACATAAAATCACCCTACATAATGTAAAATATTCTGTGTAAATATAATCTTGATATCTTTACTATGCTTGTCAAAGATTGAAATTAATGATTGTAATTAAACTTTGATGCTCCTAAAGTACTTTAAGTCCTGCATCTTCATGTGATGTGCTGGCAGGAGTGATGTCTCTAAAATGATTGATTGTACAGATCATCTCTGGAGGCAGCTGCTCTTTCTTAAACCCACAGCCAATGCAACAATTTAATTGCTGATAAATAAACTTTGAATTGTAGTTTATTATAAGATTGTGTTTTCCTCTCTTTTGTGCAGTTGTAGAAAATGAATGTGATCAGCATATTTGTATTGTTATTCATTTAAGAATAAAATCAAATCTGTTAAGCAAAAACAAGTCGCACAAGTACAGGAAAAATATATGTGTTATTTTATATATATATTTTTAAATAACATTGCTAAAAGATTTAATCTATCCTTTTTTATTACGTGTTGAATTTGAAAAGCTTTTCTTTGTGTATCTTACGCAGACTGCGCTTGTATAATTGAGAATATGCAACTGCGTCAGACTTTCCGTATCACCTCTGCTTAAAAAGGTGCGATCTAATCTTGTTTACATGAAATAAGCCTGAGCAGGTTTGAGCTTACGGATCTGTTGCTATGACAGCAAGTCTAGGATGAGCTTCGAAGAACCAAACGATTCAAGATCATGCCAAATCGTCATCAATCAAATCCAGCTAACTGAGTTAGCGACGTACGAAGAACGGGCCCCTGACCTTGACGAGCTGAGCTTGTTCACACTCGGTGTTAAAACAACTGAAAACACATGCCGGCGTAAAAGCTTTGGTGTGCACGCCCCCTAAAGATCACATTGCTGTGCCGGGGGGGGGGGGGCTTGGTTAAGCAATTCTAATGATTTGATGGGCATAGTCAATACAACAGTTTGGTATAAATACAATGAAATGTTTTATTTTTCACTTTTTAAGGAGCAGCCAACCCCTAAAGAAGTACTGGTTGGCACACTTAACTGCAACTACATTACTAATGAGATAGGATGCATCATGACCTGCTTTTTATAGCAGAAGGGAAACTTTATATTCAAGAAGCAAAATTTTACATTCTAATTACTTACATGGTATTGAATAACAGCTACTCAGGATCTTGAAAAAATCCAGAAAAATGACAAAAATTATATGAGTTAACAGCTGGCAAATACTGTCAAAGTTCATTAACTGTAACGTGCGGTGCTTTGAAGAAAGCGATGAAGAAAGTGAATCCATTTTCAAAAGGTGTTTATTTGAAAAATTCCAAAAAGGGCTAGCAAACATATCCAATAAGGGTGATCCAAAAACGTAATCAAAAACAGGCACAATGTCAGGGGCAGGCAGAGTTCAATCACAATCCAAAGAAACAGGCACCGGTCAGAAACAGGAACAGATACAGATAACTGACAGAACAAAACAGGCTAACAGGTTGCAACAGGCTAAACATTAATCAGCAGAGAACAGGTGAACAGGAAGTGACTTATATACTAAAACAAACAGGAAGTGTGAACTGTGACATGGCATGATGATTTAAAAATAAGGACCTCTTGGCGAAGGCAGGGCAGTTCAGGAGAGGTCCTGGGTCATATGGCCAGGATGGTCCAGGAACATGGGGCAGATGCGGCAGATGCGGGCCTGGGTCATGGGGCAGATGCGGGCCTGGGTCATGGGGCAGGCTTGGACCTGGGTCATGGGGCAGGCTTGGACCTGGGTCATGGGGCAGGCTTGGACCTGGGTCATGGGGCAGGCTTGGACCTGGGTCATGGGGCAGGCTTGGACCTGGGTCATGGGGCAGGCTTGGACCTGGGTCATGGGGCAGGCTTGGACCTGGGTCATGGGGCAGGCTTGGACCTGGGTCATGGGGCAGGCTTGGACCTGGGTCATGGGGCAGGCTTGGACCTGGGTCATGGGGCAGGCTTGGACCTGGGTCATGGGGCAGGCTTGGACCTGGGTCATGGGGCAGGCTTGGACCTGGGTCATGGGGCAGGCTTGGACCTGGGTCATGGGGCAGGCTTGGACCTGGGTCATGGGGCAGGCTTGGACCTGGGTCATGGGGCAGGCTTGGACCTGGGTCATGGGGCAGGCTTGGACCTGGGTCATGGGGCAGGCTTGGACCTGGGTCATGGGGCAGGCTTGGACCTGGGTCATGGGGCAGGCTTTGACTAGGACCAAGGGGCAGACATGGAGCAGGGTCAATGGGCCGACATGAAGCTTGATCATTGGGTAGGAATCTTGGAACACAAGGAGAGGAAGGATCAGAGTCCACTTCGGTCTCCGCCTCGGTGTCCTCTGCCTCCTTCCTGTGTCCGGGTACTACCCCCCCCAAAAAAAACTTGGAAAAGCTTCCAAAGCCCAGGGTGGCGATGTCCCAGGTGGTGGACCAGACAAATCAGATGAGCTAGATGGAGCTGGTGAATCAGGCAGGACAGACGAAACAGATGAGTAGGGCAGATCAGATGAGTCGGGCAGATCAGATGAGTCGGGCAGTTCAGATGAGTCGGGCAGATCAGATGAGTCGGGCAGATCAGATGATTCGGATGCATTGGATGAGTTCAGTGGTTTGGATTCAGGGCCTTGATGAACACAGGGGACAAACAAACAGAAGGCAGACCAAACGCACCACAGGGCCATGGCAAATTCAAGAATATCACAGTCAATGAGGCATACCTCTGTGGCGGTTGGTTCGGGCATGGCGGCCATCTTGATGTCAGGTGCTGGGTGACTAAAAGCCCTCGTGAGTACAGGTGTGGTGGTGATGATGGCCCTCTGAGTCACAGGTGCAGGAATGATGGTCGCTCTCATGAAAACAGGTGCAGAGACAGGCAGGATGGCGGCCATTTTAGGGACAGGCAGGGTGGCGGCCATTTTGGGAGCAAGCATGGTGGCGGCCATTTTATGATCAGTCATGGTGGTTGTTTTCTCAAACCCAGGTGCAGAAACAGGCATGATGTGGCTAGGCGTGTCGTGAATATTCACTGGAGGTGCATCCCCAACACCCACAGTGAATGGTGAACCACACAACAACAGAGCGTGATCGATATACTGTTCTAAAGTCCAGTGTGGTGTATGGAGTGGCATGAAACGGGCAATGTCGCGATTTAATCCACAGTAAAAAATGTCCTTCAAAAATGAATCTTTAAAGTTCACCAGACCAGATAGTTCACAGAACTCTTCAACAAAATCCTCAATAGGTTTGTTACCTTGGCGAAGACCAACAAGACGATCCGCTGGAGTCATGCTGCTGGTGGGAAATTTCCAACCTCCGCTGGATTCCGGTTTAGGCTGATTAATCTGTAACGTGCGGTGCTTTGAAGAAAGCGATTAAGAAAGTGAATCCATTTGCAAAAGGTGTTTATTTGAAAAATCCCAAAAAGGGCCAGCAAACATATCCAATAAGGGTGATCCAAAAACGTAATCAAAAACAGGCACAATGTCAGGGGAAGGCAGAGTTCTATCACAATCCAAAGAAACAGGCACAGGTCAGAAACAGGAACAGATACAGATAACTAACAGAACAAAACAGGCTAAACATTAATCAGCAGAGAACAGGTGAACAGGAAGTGACTTATATACAAAAACAAACAGGAAGTGTGAACTGTGACATGGCATGATGATTTCAAAATAAAAGTCCGAACAGAGCAGAGTAACAAAATACAAGTTCAAATAACAAAAATACAAAGACTACAAGCAAACACAGAACAAAACCTTACACTAACCAAGTCTATACTATACAGCAGTGGTTCTCAAACGTTTTACACCAAGTACCACCTCGGAAAATATTTGTCTTTTCAAGTACCACCATAATGACCAACTTTAAAATTCATAGTTGGTCTAACTATTCAGAGCTATGCAGAGTTCAAAAACTAAGTTTTATTCCTAATAAGAATATTGATTGTTTCTATTCCTTATACGAATATTCATTATTGTCAGCCAACCATTACAGAGTTTGAACATTAACACTGCACTGTGCTACAAATAAATAGGATTAATGATTAAATTAAAATGTGCCCAAAATTAAATAAAAACTGTTGTAATGATAGCCATCATGGCTCTCTCTGCTGGCCTGCAGAGGTTTCAGTGCCTCTGGACTCCATTACCCATTATCCCTTGCATCTAGATTTTTTTTCTCTGTAATTAGTTGTTTGTGTTTTTTTGCCCCATTGACTTCCGTAATAAACACATTTTTTGATTGCAAATCCATGACATCAAATAATCAGGCATTCTTGATTGTTGGGCGTTTTTTTACAGTTGATTACCATGTGGCACAATTAACCATTTACTTGGCCTGTGCAAAAAGCGGAGCTTTATTTCTGGCTTGTACATTGAGTTATAAGGACTATAACAGCATATTAGAGAGAGAGAGAGAGAGAGAGAGAGAGAGAGAGAGAGAGAGAGAGAGAGACTTTGACTTTTAACACACTTTATTAAACCATCTGAAAACCATTGCATTAAATCTTAGAGCGATCACAAAGCAATGTGATCAGGCCACATTAAGAAGTATAAATATGAAAAAGAAAAAATAAACAACCAAAAAAGAAAAGAAGAGAAAAAGCAATAAAATAACTCAGGTTAAAGAAGTAAAATCAACATCACCAATTAAAGGTTATTTCACCATCTTCACCAAGTAACAAAAGAGCTCCATTAACGCACCATTTAAAATCAAATTCAAGTAGGTTTCCAGTCATCTGAAAAAATCTGTGCTCTACTCTAACTCTAGATTCAACCAGAGCAGTGAACAACTTTAAAATATTTAAATCTCGTCCTTCAGCTGCCAGTCTGCGAGACTTCCAAATGGCTAGCTTAGCTTGTCCAGTTATAAAATTAGCCACCGTACACTGTTGTCTGTGGGTTTTTGAATATTTGCATCCGAACACAAAAAGTGACTTATCGAACACAAACCCCAAATCCCCAAGTATTTTCCCAAGCAAGGCAAATAGTGGAAACAATCTTGAACACTCAGTAAAACATGAAATACAGTTTCAGGTGCAGAACAGAAAATGCAAACTGGTGAAATGTTCACATTGAACTTAGAAACATGGGTGTTGGCAAGACACAATGTAGTAATCTCCACTGTAAATCCCCCGATCGTTTAGGTAGGGGACTCTTATAAAAAAGCCTCCAAGAAGGTGAAAGTCCAGCAGAAACCAATAAAAAGTCTCTCCATTTTGTGTCACATTTTCCCTTAATATCCTCAAAATAGTCTGCTTTAACACAAATCTGATAAAGTTCCTTTTTACCAGTCTCTTGGAAAACAACTTCATGTAACCTTTTAAAAGTCAGCAGTTTCCCTTCACAGTCGTCCTCAGAAAAAACCTTAGGCGACACAAATAGTGTAGGGAAAGAACATTTGCCAGGACCTCCAGCCAGGAAAGAGTTAACAAAACAGAAGAGTGGTGAGGGAAGGGCTTCTTTCAATCCTCGTATAGTCCGCTCTATCACCCGAACCGTTTTGAAACCAGACTGATTACAGATGTCCATCACTGACCTCCATGTTTTAGAGGAAAAGTCAATTAAATGAGAAACCTTAGTTAACCCATTTTCCATAACAGTTCTAACAATGGCATTAGACGTACAAGAAGTTTCACCTAAAAAGGAATTATAAAACAGAGGCTCCCAAGGCCATAATGATCATTTTCATTCCTAAGCAGTTTAAAAACTGTCCAGGACCTTAAAACAGAACCATAAAATTTTGCATCAGCTAAAAAACTTTTGTCATAAGAAGACATTAAGAACAGCTGCCTATCCAGACCGAATCCACCAAAAGCTCTAAGCAAAGCAAGGCCCAAGGATACCCATGGCCTAGCTTCCACGGGGTAAAGCAAGCTTTGAGCAGTTCTTAACCTCAGGGCCTTAACCTTTGCTGCTAAATCAATTAACCCCTGACCTCCTTCAATAACTGGCAAATAAAGAAAAGCAGGGGGGAGCCAGTGATAACCATCCCAGAAAAAGTTAACAAAAACCTTTTGCAGGTATTGAATCAAATCTTTTGGTGGGTCAAGCACATTCAAACGATGCCACATCACGGAAGCTGCTAAATTGTTGACAATGAGGACTCTTCCCCTGTATGACAATTGAGGTAGAATCCATCTCAATTTTTGAAGGCGGCCAGAAACTTTTTCAAAAACACCCTCCCAATTTTTCTGCATATAATGATCAGTTCCAAGAAAAACTCCCAGCACTTTAAAACCTTCCAAACTCCAGGTACAACGCTGAGGAAGATCTGGAGGGCCTCCATCTTCCCATTCACCGAGCAAAAAAGCTGCACTCTTTTGCCAGTTAATTCTAGATGAGGAGGCTTTCTGATAAGTCTCAAGGGATTCCTTTAAGTTCCTGATATCCTCAATGGATCTTATAATAACAGGAACATAATCCGCGTAGGCAGTAAGCCTGACAGTTTCCAAAACAGCAGTGGATGGACACACTGTTGATATGCCACAGAGCTTGTTTCTTAAAGCTACCAGTAGAGGTTCAATAGCGATAGCATACAGAATCCCTGAAAGACCACATCCCTGGCGTATACCTCTGCTTACTTTAAAAGGTCTAGTGAGGGAGCCATTTATTTTTAACATGCTATGAACATCCGTGTAAAGTAGCTTAACATGAGCAATGAAAGAAGGACCAAAGCCAAAGGCCTCCAAACATTTAAAAAGGAAACCATGATCAACTCGATCAAACGCCGCCTTCTGGTCCAGAGAAACAAAGCCAATATCAATTTTGTGTATCCTTGCAAAAGAAATTATATCCCGAATCAAAAAAAGATTATCAAAAATGGTTCGTTTTGGGATGCAATAAGACTGATCTGCATGAATTACTGAAGAAATATGAAGTTTCATTATTTTGGTTAAGGTCTTAGAAAGTATTTTGTTGTCGGTTCCAAGTAAAGAAACAGGGCGGCAGCATCTAATATCCTCAAGGTCACCTTTCTTAGGTAACAGAGTAATTACAGCTCTCCGTAGACTCACTGGTAGTGCACCTTTTTTAACGCTCTCCTTAAAGGTACCATTTGTAATAATGGAGGTAAAAGATTTTTAAAAATTAGCTACACTCATCAAAAGAATGAGAAGAAATAAGGGTAAAGATGTCATTAAAAAAATGACAAGGTATAGTGCTGCAGAAATATCAATCTGAATTAGCATACTAAATTACTAGCTACAGCCTGACTGGTGTTGTAATACCAGTTTTGACCATGGGAGGTGGTATGCGGGCCATGCACATAACCGCCAGCCAAACTGCAATACACGAATAAGTCGTATGTGTGGGAGTACAGCCCTCTACTACTACCGCTGCGTCCGAAAACTAAGGCAGCTGACTTGTTGACTTAAGAGGCATGAAGGCAGCTCAGAGAAATGCAATTCGGACAGCCATGGATTCGGACATGCCTTAATGCCTTCCTGCCTTGCAATAGGGTTTTCGGACGTAGTTCAGGTCAGGGAAGAGAGCGGAAGAATGGCTAAAGCAAGAGACATTTACCACTACCACAACCATTTGCTGCAGGGAACAACGCGCTCAGAATCACAAATAAAATTTGATAAATAAAGGAACCGAACCAGAGTAAATACTGGCACTGCTTTTCATCGCTGGAGACAACTAATGGACATGAAAGAAATTAGGTTCGACTCCGAAATGACAACATTTCTTTTCGATTGGTAAGTAAGATGATGTTAGTATTTCGCTAGAAGTTCACTTATAATAGGCATTGCGATAACCTATGCTCAGCTTGTACATGAACTATGGCTTTGTGCAGTAAATGTGGCTCCATCTGAAAGCAGCTGGTGGCGATTCACTTTTAATCAAGAAACCGGCTTCACTGACGAGAAGCGCAATGACTATCGCATGCAAATTATCGCGCATGTTTAGCTGTAAGCGTTTAATAGTTAGCTCTACCCACGGATCCGATCCGGTTTTCACCCGTTATCTACCAAGCTGATGCTAAAATGTAACATTAGCTAAGAAGCTTGAAATGTCTTCGATGATAATGAACACCAAATGGACGCACGAAACGTAGCGGAAAACATTGCAATTTTAATGAGACCGAATGTTTTTTTTTTTGTGACTAATGATAACTTAGTTGCTAATGTAAATCAAACTTGATATATGCTGCTAAATTTGCAGCTGCTAAATTAAAATAGACCAACTCACTTTCTGGAGGTATACTGCCCCCGTCTGTTTGGAATGTGGAGTATAAATTGATTTTTTTGGCAGACATTTTAAATGGTCCCTTTAAAACCAAAAACAAGTCTTTTCCAATGACTGGCCAAAACTGCTTATAAAACTCTGCATTTAGTCCATCCAGACCTGGAGCTTTGCCGGATGACAGTTCTTGAACAGCAGAAGATAATTCCTCAAGCGTCAACGTTCTATCAAGTGACAATTTCCCCTCTTCTGAAAGCTGTGGTAAATCCTGAAGGAGGAGATCAGCCGTGTCTTCGTCACAGGGTTCAGCTCTGTAGAGGTCCTCATAAAAAGAAAGTGCATGAGCAATGATTTCATGACTATCAGTAACTCTTTTCCCGTCTGAGAGTTTCAAATAGCCTAAAACTTTTTTATCCACAGTCTTGTTTTCCAGGTTAAAGAAAAAAGATGTTGAAGTATCCATGCTATTAAGGGTTAAAAACCTGGCACGGGTAAGGGCTTCCTGGCCCCTTTTCCTCCAGTAGATTCCGCAAAAACAGTTTATTGCGTTGTAAAGTCTCAGTGGCATTCACAATTGTAATGATGTATGTTTGTATGTTGTTATATGACAAACACGCCATCAGACATTGGAATACGAACACACACCGTATGTTTATTTACTTCCGTAGAAGTGCAGGGGCGCTCTCACATCTACCTACCCTTAGCTGTGGGCGTGACCTTGCTTCACACCGAAGCAGAACATTACATCACTCTCTTTTTTTTTAACCGAGTCTTTTTTTTGCCAGATTAACATGTTCGGCAAAGACATTAGAACAATATACATTTGTTGCAACATCAAATACTGCAGTTGTTTATCTATATTCAAAACAGGTTTCAGGCCTTCAACAGGGCCTGGAGAATACCAGACATCCCAGAACTTAAAACACTGTACGTCTGTTACAACAGCAAATGCTGTTTCATTTAAGCTTTGTGGACGATATGGAACTTATTGCTGAAATGGGGTTTTCAGTAACACTCTATAACAAAGTGTATGAATAGTGACTGTATTGCATACTCTTTAGAACGAGAAACAGTCAAAGGATGTTCACTTTTACTACTCAGAACATCTAAACGTAATCAGAGAGGCGGACAGGAGGTCTGCGATTGGATCTAGTAGGATATCTCGGGGAAGTGTTTCGTGTGTTAATTTCTTCATTCTCATTTTCAAATCCTAGTTCCAGCAATGGATCTGATGTGCCCTGCTTAAGTTTTTTAAATAAAGAGCAATTCCTCGTGACAGAATGTCCATTTCTTTCTGCGGTTACCATGGTGCCTTTGACTTTAGTGACCACAAGTGGCTTTACATTGTATGGTGTTGTTAGTTTGTTGTGTTTCTGCTGACGACATATAACTGAATCTCCAGCTTCAATGGCAGAGTGTGTGGCATGTCTTCGTGTGTCCGACAGAGCTTTCATTTTGTCCTTTGCCATTTTGTCTCTTTTGCGGATGTCAGTGTCAGCAGCAATGGTGATTGGGAGGGGTAAAGGTATTTTTGTTTGCATCTTCCTTTGAAAGATCAGCTCTGCAGGTGAAGTCCCTGTTGTACTGTGAGGTGTAGATCTGTAGTCACGAAGGAACACATTAAGCTATTGCTTCCAAGGGATGCCTTGAATGTGTGCAGTACGAATAGCTTTGCCTAGAGTGCGCATGAATCGCTCAGCTGTGGCATTTGCTTGTGGCCAGAGAGGGGTTATTTTCCGATGGTGAAATCCAAGATGTTCAGCAAACTGAGAAAACATTTTGCTATTGAACGGTGGGCCGTTGTCAGTTTTGAGCACCCTGGGTATTCCAAACATGGAAAAACATCATCAATGGCCGGAATCACTGTATTGGCTGAAGTGGAGTGAAGAATTTTGATGACAGGATACCGCGTGTAATCATCAACAATGACTAATACATACTCGCCCGATGGTAGAGGTCCATAAAAGTCTGCACTCACATCATGCCAAGGTGCTTCTGGCAGGGCGGACATCTGAAGTGGTTCAACATTAATGACTGGTGTGTTAGCTTGACACGCAATGCAGTTTGTGATCATGGTTTCAACTTTATGGTCTATATAAGGGAACCATACCTTCTCTCTCAGCAGACTTTTGGTTTTGGCGATGCCCTGATGGCTTTCATGGGCGAGCTGTAATACTCTTTGCTGCAATGTTGTCGGTATTATTATTCTAGAACCTCTGAGTATGAGATCATCACCTGGTGACACAGTGAGCTCAGAGCTGATGTTTTTGTAATATTTCAAGGCGGTGGTCATGTCACATGTGCTTTTGTGCCATGTGTTGTTTCTTACATATACACAGACCTGTTGTAGTACAGAATCGTTCCTCGTTTCTGTCTTAATCTCATCCAGTGTCATGGCTTTTGGTGTGGCTTGCAGAGTCATGAAGTTTACATATTCCTCAGCCACTTTAGATGCTCTCGTGTTGTGCTCTGTATCGAGAGGGACAGGGTGTCTGGACATAAAATCCGCCGGATTGTCGGTGCCTTTTTTGTACTGAATGGTAAGATTGTATGGCTGAAGTCTCAGACCCCACCTTTCGATTCTGGCTGGGGGCTTTGATCTAGGGTTCGCGTTCTGTCTGGGAGTAACGTGTTTCAACGTCACTGAGTGCACGACTGGCATATGCTATGATGCATCTCTGTCCATTCTGTGTTTGTGACAGGATGGCCCCGAGGCCTACTGGGCTAGCATCCACAGCAAGTTCAGTGTCTTTAGATGGGTCAAAGTAAGACATGGTGGTGGCGTTGGCCAGGGCATCTTTAAGTTGCTGTAGGGCATTGCGATGTGTGTCAGTCCAGCTCCACTGTGTGCGTTTTTTAGTCAGGTCTCGGAGAGGCGCTGTGATAGTGGAGAAGTCTTTAATAAACCGAGAACAGTAGTTTGCCATTCCAAGTAGGCTTCGAATTTCTCCTGGGTCTTTAGGCTCACTTGCTTGTTGTATAGCTGTGACTTTTTTGGGGTCTGCAGAGATACCATCAGCAGAGAAGATAAATCCAAAGAACTCAAGTCTATGCTTATTGAATTCACATTTTTCATGGATAAGTATAAGACCGCTGTCCCTTAACCTTGAAAAAACAGCTTTTAGGGCTTCATCATGTGCCTCCTGTGATATGCCGAAGACGATGATGTCATCACTGAGGTTTTTACAGTAACGCCACTGATGCCTTTTAGAGTTTGAGCTATGGCGTTCTGAAACACTTCCGCCGCAGAGGAAATGCCAAAGCTTAAGCGTTTGTATCTTCTTAGTCCCAGGTGCGTGGTGAATCATGGATTAAAGTTTTCCGTCGCTAGACGGATTTCCGTCAATTGCAAAATTATTAAATTCACTTTTCATAAAGACGACGTGTATTCAACTTAAAGTTGGATGTGATCAAAGCCTGGAGTGGATCCAAATCACGTTCCTCTCTCCACTCAAGCGTTCTGTAATCACTGCGCACCGGATCCACTCCGGGTTTTCTGACTGTATCACGTTAAGCTGAGGTAAAACTTGTAATGCAGAAAGGCTCCGATGTTTTGGCGATTGATAAAGGTGTAAAAGACCACTTGAGATTGACTTGTCTTAGTGAAATTATGAAGATTGGCAAGCCTTTCAGTTCGTGGGGTAAGAAAAACAAACTGCCAGGTAATTTACGTATAAACTCATATAAACACGACCATTTAGGTCTTAGGAGAAAGTAAACAGCAGAACCATTGCGCATAAAATAGCACATCAGCGCTGCCTCTATGTAACATAATAATTTGTTGATAAATGTACAGTAATTCAATTAACAACTGTCACTATGGTTACGGGCATCCTGTGCGAATTGTACACGAGTTTAACTCGAGTTACACGTTCAGGGTTTATATTCATACATAACGTTAATGTATTAGAGCTGTGACTGTAAGCTGTTGTGTGAACAGAACAGACCCTGGATTATTCGTTTATGTGTACTGAATAATATGATATTAAAAAGTTGTATTTGTTCACATTAGTAAATGCATTATGAACAAATAATTTGAAGTATAGAGTATATAAGCATTAAGGAATTCTTGTTTATGTCATTACAGTAATTGATGGTTGTTCATGGTGCATTCACTAATGTTAACAGTTTCAACTTTGATTAAAAAATTATTAGTAAATGCTAAAATAAATACATTTACAATTAATAAATAATTAATAAGAGATTAATTAAATGTGGTGATATTCATGTTTTCTTTTTATATAGTGAGTTATTTAGCTGTTTCGCCTTAATCTTAAATGCCATGCAAACTACAGCTACCTATATATGCCACAGCAGACTTTAATATGGAATTAATGGCAAAAAAATCTCCCCTTAAAATGCTATTGGTCTCGCCTACATTAAGTTTTAGTTATAGAAATATGACTTGGCCTGAAAAAAATTTCAGTCAGAAGAATTTTTTTCACTTTAATCCATGGGTGAATGTAGTAATGTATCGGCTGTCTGGGTGCAGTTCTAATTGATGATATCCAGCTCTGAGGTCAAGTTTTGAAAAGAATTTTGCACCATTCAATTCCTGAATCACATCATCAATGGTTGGAGTTATATGACGTTCACGTTGTATGGCTGTATTAGCCTGCCGCATGTCAACACATATCCTGACTTTATTGGGGTCTTTTGGTTTGGGTGGAGTTAGGATTGGAGATACCCATGGGGTTGGACCTGTTACTGTTTCTATGATGTCATCATCTGCTAGCTTTTGTAGCTCTGCTTCTACTTTCTGTCGAATGTGAAACGGCACTCGTCTGTGTGGTTGACATGTTGGCTGAACGTCTGGATTGATGTGGAGTTTCACCTGGAAGTTTTTGAGTTTCCCGATTCCTTCAAATAGTTGTGGGTGTGAGTCAACTAGTTCCTCAGCTACTGTGCATTTACCTTTTGTGAAACTGGTGGTCCTGATTATGTTAATAAGTTCAAGTTCTTGTGCAGTTCCATAGCTTAAGAGAGTGTATCCATCATTTTCAAGGACATAGAACTTTGCCTCCACAGTCTTATGTGAAGTTTGAACATTGCATTGAAAAGATCCAGTGATGGGCAGAGCTGTATCAGAGCCATAAGCAAAGATTTTAATTGTTGCTGGTTTAAGCAGAGGCTTGGGTGTGAGTGTATTAAACACTGCTTTGCTGATAATGTTTACCGCAGCTCCAGAGTCAATCAGAACTCTGACTTTAGTTCCATGTATTGTTATGTGCGTCTGAGGCTGTTGCTGACATGTAGTGGTGTTTAAAATGAATACATACGCGTCATCGCTGCTTGATGAATCAGTGTGCGTGTGGCTGGCACATGTTGCGGTAACTTGTTTGACTCTGGTCATGTTGTTGTATTGCTTACGTGGATGCTCATTGTATTTCCTTGAGCTGCTCCTTGTGCTGTGTTCATTAGGGGCCTTAGAGCTGGAACGACACATTTTTGCAAAGTGGTTTGGTTTTCTGCATGCTCTGCATTCTTTTCCTTTGGCAGGACAGACATCTTGATGTGGATAATTTCCACCACAATTTCTGCATTGAGTATTGGATGTTCGTCTGTATGTCGTTTTGAAATGACTTTGCTGCTTTGTTGCTTTACCTGTGTGTTGCAATGCATTCACAGCCGCCGCTGCGTGTTGTTCAATGCCTGTTGCTTGTTGTTGAGAAATTTCTAGAGTTCTGCCATGATCAAGAAGAGCCTCTAACGACAGGTCAGGTTCTCTGAGTCCTTTTCTGCGCAGCCTTGACGACGTGCAGCTTTGTATTAACTGTGCCTTTATCTCACGATCAACATCGGAAAACTCACAGTCTTTTGCAAGCATTCTTAGTCTGGTTTGATATGTGTCTAGATTTTCACCAGGTTGTTGTACAGCTTTTCTGAATTGGTATACTAGAAACTGTGTGTTCTTTATACGGGAAAAATACCCATCTAGTTTCGTTTTTGTTGCAGCATAACCATCGGTGTCTGATGCAAACGTGTCGTAGATATCATGCACGCGTTCACCGGCGAGATGTAACATCAGCGCTTTTGGTCTTGCATCGTTAGTGATATTCATAGCAATGAGATAATTCTCGAACCGCTGCATCCACTTGTGCCACCGAGTTCCTAACGAACTGGGGTCAGTTTCTTTGTCGAACGGCAGGATGGCTGTATTACTCAGTACAGACTACATGACTGTTGTTAGATCGCTTGTTTACTCACTTATCAGCCGAAAGATATCTTGATGTCTTGAAATGCACGATTAGATTGATTTTAATCTCTCGTCGCCAATGTAATGATGTATCTTTGTATGTTGTTATATGACAAACACGCCATCAGACATTGGAATACGAACACACACCGTAGGTTTATTTACTTCCGTAGAAGTGCAGGGGCGCTCTCACATCTACCTACCCGTAGCTGTGGGCGTGACCTTGCTTCACACCGAAGCAGAACATTACAACAATGTCCCCTTCAATATTGAGATTTAAGATTTCTTGTTCAAGCTTTGCCATCATGCTGTCCAATATGTTTTTATTGTAAGCAGAATAAAGTTAGTTTGATTTGAACTTTGCCAATATCCCAATATTGGCTCAGGGACTGTTTCATACTCTCTCTCCAGATCTCCCAGAAGTGAGTAAAAGAGTGCACAAAAGAGTGATCCTGTAATAATCTGTTATTAAATTTCCAATCTGAATGCTTAAAAGTGATCTGTGCAGTGGTAACATCAATAGATATACAGTGATGATCTGATAAAGCAGAGGGGAAGATACAGCTATTATAAAAATTGCCTCTTGTTCCTTTCTGTACATAGATCCTGTCCAACCTAGCTCCAGAAACCATATTAGAGTTTATTTTCACCCAGGTGTATTGTCTGACCTGAGGAAAAGCCTCTCTCCACACATCAACAAAGTCATTGTAAATGATTAGGGACCGAAGTGCATCAGCAGACTGATTATGGGGTTCTTCATGATTCCTGTCTAAGGTGTGATCTAAAGTGCAGTTAAAATCTCCAGCCAGAACAACAGTCCTATCATGAGGGACATCACTTAACAAAGTCTTAAGTTTATTAAAAAAGGAAACACGCCCTAACCCAGTATTGGGAGCGTACACATTAAAAAGAGAAAAATTAACACCATGAAGTGTTACATCCACTCTTAAGAAACAACCTGAAATCAACTCAAAAACACATACAGGCTGTGCTTTATATTCAGGTGCCAACAGAACAGCGACCCCTGCACTCAGACTGGTGCCATGACTCAATACAGCCTGACCCTTCCACTCGCTCAGCCACTGTATCTGGTTATTTAAATCCGTGTGCGTCTCTTGCAGAAAAACCACACTGGCACACTTTAAAGTACAGTAATATAATCAAAAAGACTAGTCCTCTTAGCAACATCACGACACCCATTAATGTTAAAAGAACAAAATCTCAAGGGATCCATGGAAAAAAGAGAAAAGAAAACATCACAAAAAAACATTTCCGAGGTGACCAAGCCATCTTTACTTTTTACCTTGTACATTTAAAACACTTCTAACATTACTGAGAAGGTTCTTAAGACGATACCGTTTGGGTTTGTCAAGCTCATCAAATGAAGCCTTCCTCATAGCCAATGTACAAGAAACCAAAAACAATTTTAAATCAGGAAAATACGTCTCAATTTTGGGTTTGCGAAGCCCTTTCGTTATATCAAGAAAGTTGTTAATTTCCTGAACAGAGTACAATTTATTCTTACCGCCAGAGGCAGGCTCCGAGTCCATCGCATCATTTTCAGTGATGTTAATATCCTCCTAATCATTTTCAGAATCATCCATATGCGATTTTAGATCCGCGGGTTCTTGGGATGAAAAATCATCCTGACTCTGGATCAATGAGTCATCAGTGGTTGTTATTTCGAGCTGCAATTGTTTTTCACAAAACAGCGCATCCGTCTCAGAAACAGCCTGCGTATGCACCTGTCCCGGCCCCGTATCTGCCTGCGGGACAGCGGGCAAATGACTCGGGCCGTCCGCCTCCTCATCGGGCTCCATCGGGCCGTCATAAGAGGTAGCCAGCACCCGTCTCACCTCGCGCAAGTCACCCGGTGCTGAAATCGGTCCGGCCGGCTGGGGTTGTAACTACACAGCGGCCGCAGTAACATCCGCACCTCTTGCTCCCACGCTGCTCCCTGCATTTGCAGCTGAGTCCGTATCAAGGCCCGCCGGCCTGTCCCGATTCGGGCAAGTTTGCCTAACGTGTACAAATTCACCACACACAAAGCATCTCATTGATTCAGAACTGACAAATATAGTGTAATCCTTCCCATCAACGCTTAATTTCGCTGATAAGTTTAAAGGATCACCATGAGTGTTTAAAATCATGAAAGCCTGTCGCCGAAAAGACATTACATGTTTAAATTCAGCGTTTTTGCATCCAAGCGGGATCATCTTAATAGGGCTCACTATTTTGCCATACCTCTGGAGTAACTGCTCAAGTTTTTCATTTTTAATAAACGGGGGTACATTTGATTGGACAACTTTTTTGACGGGCTTGACAAAGGCAAAACTGGCACAAAAGTATCATTGATTACTAATCCAGATTCAATCAAATCATCCACCAGATTCCTGTCACTTAGGAAGAACACAATTGCCTTATTCATACATGAGGCAGATCTAATATTGGTGCCACCGACCACCGCTTACTGCGATCAAACAATCATCCACCGACACTGCCGCGTCAGGCATGCATTTGCAGCCGTGTCTGAGTGTTAACATTGAGAAATCCCCCGCATCCGTCCCCATTACATTAACATATAAATTATTTCCAAATAACACACCATGGGTATCAAATAAACTTAAACAACTGTGAAAACAAGAAGAAGGCAGCATACTATAATAATGATGTTTTAGCTAAAAGAGACATTCAAAGGGAAATTAATAGACAAATTAAGGTAGATAAGGCCCTATATAAAGAAAAAATCGAAGGAAAAATGGCACAAGGAAATATAAAACAGGCATGGCAAGGTGTTAGGACGATGATTAGTGTACAACATAAAAGTCAAGGAAAATATAATACAAATATGTTAATTGAAGATGGCAAAAGTGGGGATCTTGAGCTGGCGAACAAATTAAACAAGTTTTTCTCACGTTTTGAAGGAGATAATGAGAATACCAGCAGGGTTAAGGAAACTTTCTCAACGTCACCTAGTAACCTTACCATCAATGAGGCGGATGTAAAGAAAATATTTCTGAGTTGTAATATACACAAGAGTCCCGGGCCTGACAGCATCTGTGGACGAGTGTTAAAAAACTGTGCTGGGCAATTATCCACAGTTTTTACTTCACTATTCCAAAGATCTTTAGATCAATGTATAGTGCCGACTATTTGGAAAACTTCAACTATTTGACCCCTTCCTAAAATTAATAAGCCATCAGAGCTTAGTGATTTTCGACCAATCGCACTGACCTCTCTGGTGTTTAAAAGCTTTGAAAGATTGGTTAAAGGGTATGTAGTGTCAAAAACCCAACATATATTGGACCCCTTGCAGTTCGCCTATCAGCACAATAAGGGAGTGGACGATGCAATTTTAACAGTGTTGCATATTGTATATTCGCATCTTGAAAATTCTAAAAATCATGTGAAAATTTTATTTGCTGATTTTTCTTCGGCCTTTAACACTATATTGCCAAATGTGTTGGTCGAAAGATTAACCAATGAGTTTAACCTGGACGGGGGACTGATTATTTGGTTACGGGACTTTTTAAGGAATAGAGTACAGCGAGTGAGTGTGGGTGGATCATTATCAGAGAAACAAATTACTAATGTCGGATCCCCACAAGGCTGTGTCCTCTCACCCCTATTGTTTATATTGTACACAAATAACTGTATAAGTTCCCACTCAGGAAGATATCTTATTAAATTTGCAGATGATACTGCACTAGTTAGTCTATTAAAAGGGGATGAGGACAATCATGGACCTGTTTTAGATGAATTTGTTTCTTGGTGTCAAATCTTAAGTTAAACATTTTAAAAACAAAGGAGATGTGCATCGATTTTAGGAAGGAGTCTTCAGTGAGTGTAACCAATATCAAGGGGGAGAGGTGGGATAAATGGACTGAGACAGTGACTAAAAAAGGGCAGCAAAGACTCTACTTCCTTTGGAAGATGAGGTCATTTAATGTAAGTGTCCCAATCCTCAGAGTTTTTTATAATTCATTTATTGAAAGAGTTTTTACATTTTGTATTACATGTTGGTTTGGAAATGCCACAATTAAACAAAAGAGTTCGATAAGGAAAATTTTAGGTACAGCGAGTAAAATAATTGGTATCCCCTTGAAAGGGCTGGAACAAATTTATCAAAACAGATGCCTTAGTAAAGCGATAAAAATCACAGAGAATAGTAGGCATCCTCTGTTTATTAATTTCGAAACATTACCTTCAGGGCATAGATTTAGGATGTTAGGATGTTATATATATATATATATAGAGAGAGAGAGAGAGAGAGAGAGAGAGAGAGAGAGAGAGAGAGAGAGAGAGAGAGAGAGAGAGAGAGAGAGAGAGAGAGAGAGAGAGAGAGAGAGAGAGAGAGAGAGAGAGAGAGAGAGAGAGAGAGAGGTTTAACAGATCTTTATTATTACATTAAGTCCAGGATTTACAACACTATTATCATATAATTTTCCTTCAACAATAAAAAATTAATATATTAAAAAGTGAAACATACAACTCCATCCATAATAACACATAAAACTTCATTTATACCCCAAATTTCTAAAAAACTCTCAACATTATTAATCAATTTGTAATATGACAATTATATTTTTATCCTGCCTTTTACCATACACTTCAACATCATTTCTACATCCGTTGAACCAAGTTCTAGTTCCTTATTTTTCCTAGTTTTCCACATTGCAAGCTTTGTTGTACCAATTAAATAATTTAATAAACACACTTTACCTCTATCAAGCACTTTGTATTTGAGTCCCCCAATAAAAACTTTATGGGAAAACTCCTCCCCAAAACCCTGAAACCAAGCATCAAACATCATAAAAAGGCCTCCAAGTCTCAAACATTCTAAGAACAAATGTTCTATAGTTTCTTCACCACTACAAAATCTACAATCCCCCAACGGCTGGATTCAGGTGAGCCACATGTCTGTTTGTAGCTATCGCTCTGTGAATAAGCCTCCTCTGCAGATCAGCTGTCCGCTTCTCAATGGGAGGCTTATACAGGACTCTCCACCTGTCCCTAGGAAGTCTGGCTCCATTGTCTCTGTCCATTTTGTAAAACTGTGCCTGCTAAGTGAGTTCATGTGAAAAACTTTCACTGTGACATAATACAAAGCTTTTTTCGACACAATGTCAAGCTCTTCCAGCTGCGGAGTTTTAAAAGACAATATGGATCCATCAAATTCTTCTTCTTGTTCTCTACTAACAGAGGGAAGAAATCTGTAGCTCTGGAAAACCTCCTTTTGGCTGTTGTACATTTCCCCCAGCAACAAGGCTTCTGTACCTACTTGGCAAAACAGCAAATATCTCATCTCTCAGTTTCGAAGCAATTCTTATTGAGCACAAACCAGATAGTTCTTTAAAAGTGTCCACTGAACTCCATCCACCGTTATCCAGTAAATGTCCCAGTTTGGTGACTCCATTTTTAACGAGCGTTCTCCGAATGCTTAATGATGATAAAAACCTGGTCTGAATCAACGGATTATGAAACAAAGGTTCCTCATTAATCCAGTCTCCAAGTTCATTCAAATTTCTCTCCACTTTCAAAACTTTAATCCAAGCTTTTAACAATGATTTGTAAAAAGACGAGAGATTGTCCAGTCTCAACCCATCAATTTTCAATAAAAACAGGTGTTTGTCTAGTCCAAAACCTTCAACCTTCTGCAGGAATGCACATGCTGTCTGTGTCCATGCTAAATCCTCTTGATAGAGTAATTTCTGCACTGCTTGTAATCGGAAAACAACAATTCGACTCTTTACGTCCACCAGACCTTGACCTCCTTCGTATACTGGTAAGTAAAGCACTGCTGCCCGAGTCCAGTGTTCTACACTCCAGAAAAAGTCTACAATTGTCCTCTGTATCTTACAGATCAAGTCATTTGGTGGTTCCAGAACAATAACTTTATACCACAACGTGGAAGCTGCCAGATTGTTTACCACTAGAACTCTCCCTCTGTAGGACAATTGTGGTAATAGCCATTTCCATTTAGACAATCAAGCTACAACCTTCTCCAGCACTCCCTCCCAATTCTTCATTTAAAAACTTTCTTTTCCTAAAAACACCCCTAACACTTTTATACCCTCCCCCAAATCAATCCTCTAGGAAGTTTCGGAGGTCCGGTATCTCTCCACCGGCCCATTAAAAACCCCTCACTTTTCTCCCAATTAACTCTAGCTGAAGAAGCCATCTCATATTGCCTAATGCTTGTTTCCAAGGCTATAATATCATTTTGTCCTGAAATAAAAACAGTTACATCATCCGCATAAGCGGACATATACACTTTAAAAGTTTCCTTCATACCAGTAATTAAAACACCACCCAGATTTCTCCTTAACTTACACAACAATGGTTCAATTACAAGACTGTATAATTGTCCAGAAAGAGGACAACCCTGTCTAATACCTCTTGTTACTGTTACTGGGGCACTTATTCCTCCACCAACCTTGATTAGCACTGATACATCAGAATTTAACAATTTAACATACAAAATAAATTGATCCCCGGTTCCAAAACTTTTTAACACATTAAAAACATAATCATGGTCCACCCCATTGAAGGCTTTTTCTTGATCTATTGACAGGACACCTACATTTAAATAATTTACACAGCCACAATCAATCACATCTCTTAAAAAAAACAAATTGTCCATTATTGATCGCTTCGGTATACAATATGTTTGATCTTTATGAATCAACATGTTTAAAACATTTTTGAGCCTATTTGCAATAGATTTTGAAAGTATTTTATAATCTAAACATAATAAAGATACTGGCCTCCAATTCTTTAAATATCCTAAATCTCCTTTTTTTGGTAACAGTGAAATTACAGCCCTTCTACAACTAACAGGAAGAAGTTTATTTTTTAAAACATTCTAATACAACTTCATAAAAATCCTCCCCTAGTATTCCCCAAAAATGTTTATAAAACACAGCTGTTAAACCATCATTTCCTGAAGAGCGCCCCCTAGACAACTGCTGCACCGCTTTTGTTAATTCTCCATATGTAATTATACCATCCAAATCTTTTTTATTTTTTTTTTGCAACTGTGGTAAATCTTTAAGCAAGTATTTTGCACTATCATGATCACATTCCTCAGCACTATACAACATAGAATAAAAATCCACCGCCAACTTCCTCGTTTCAGTCGGATTTGTTGTTACATTTCCATTTGGGCAACGAAGATGATGCATCTGTTTATACTGAACAGTCTTTTTTTCCAAGTAAAAAAAATATGAAGTTGGAGCGTCCATGTCTTTAATTGAACAAATCCTTGATCTCACAAGTGCCCCTTTCACTTGTTCTTGTAACAAAATCCCCAGTTCTTTCCTTTTCTTATTTAAAATTGTACTATTGTCCTGTACTCTTTTGTTATTTATCAAATCCTCTTCCACACACTCAATGTCTTTTTGCAAACTTTGTATAGTTTTTTTCACATTTATAGAATTGCAAGCAGAAACATTTTGACAAAACTCTTTAATTTGCACTTTGCCCACATCCCACCATTGACTAAGGCTTTCAAAATAACTTTCTTTCTTTCCATTTCTCCCAAAACAACTTAAAACTATCACAAAAAAGTATATATTTTAGCAATTTTTCATTAAAATGCCAATAATACCTAGGTTTTGAAATTTGCTTAATACTAAAGGGGACAGAGAATGAAAAAGCATTTTTACCTTGTCTTTGTTGAATAATGGTAGTCTACACACATTCACAAACAGTGTTGGGGCTAGTTACTCAAAAAAGTAATATATTACGTATTACATATTACTCTCAAAAATAGTAATGCCTTACTTTATTACTCCCTGGAGAAAGTAACTAGTTATATTACTAGTTATATTACTAGTTACATTTTTTTTCTGGACAAGAATGTTTATTTGGGCAAGCCACGGCCAAGAAAATGCTGGATTCCTTACCCGCTACCAGACGCAGGGCACAGCGTTCGGAGAAACATTAAAGAGTGTGCACTTCACCGTCAAGTTATTTTCCTTCCGTTGAACATAATAAAATATGACTGAATCTCCACCCGTCGAAAGTAGCTTTCTGTTGCTGGGAACCTTCCTCTGAAAAAGAGCTTGCCGTTGTTGACGCTTCCATTTTCCCGATCTGTCTTTGAGTGTGCCGCTGCCGCTCTGTGCTGCTGGCTGCCGGGTGTCGACCAATCGGTGATGGTAAATGATACCTTGTGCCAAACTTAGACCAATCACTGTTCCATTCACGCCCTCCTCCCCTTCCCTTTTGTTCTCTGTGTTTTGTGCCTTGTGTGATGAAGGTGCTACTGGCGAATGTAACTAAAGTAACTAGCTCGGGAAAACTGTAATAATATTACCATTTTCAGACGGGTAATGCCTTACACTACTAGTTACTGAAAAAAGTAATATTATTACAGTAACTAGTTACTTTGTAACTAGTTACACCCAACACTGTTCACAAACATACAAAAAGTGCTAAACATGCTAAACATCTCAGTCTCATAGAAATTCCTCTTTTAGAAATGTCAGCCAGAAAACAGCCCAATCTGAAAAACTGATGCTTATGACATCACAGGCATCTAACTGCCCTTCCACTTTAAAATAATTGGCTACATTTTTTGAGTGGCAGCAAAGTCAGCCAATCAGTAATAAGATTGCAAGTTAAGCCAGTAGGGGGAGCCAAATAGGTGCAAAACCACATGTTTAAAATCCCCCACCCTAATAGAGCTATTTGAGAGAGGTTTTTAGGAAGCTTCTAAGGCATTACAGACCCAAACAAAACATTTTTGTCTACATGTCACATCACAGAACAAGGATAAATACTCCGTTCAATCATTCTATGTCACCTTTAAAATAAAAAATGATCAAATGATGATCAGAAAAACCATTCGGCAATATTGATGCACTCATTACCCTATTTTCCACCATCTTACTTAAGAAGAACCTATCCAGTCTAGCCCCACTAACCAGATTTTCTACTACTTTCATCCATGTATATAGTCTTACTCCAATATTCCTTCTTCTCCACACATCTACCAAATCATATTTCCCCATTATGTTAGACAGTAATTTACTAGAGTAACTATGTGACTCTTCACCATTCCTATCAATTAAAAAATGAATAGTACAGTTCCAGTCCCCTCCTAACACTTAACAAGTATCATCATCAAAATTTTTAAGCGCTTTATCTGATTGATTAAAAACTCTTACTCTTTCCATCCCATTATTTGGGGCATACACATTAATCAGAACAAAAACATGTCCCGCATACTGTATTTTTAATAAAAGTTTTTTCAATTTCTTCAGTATATAAAATATTGACATTCAACCCTTTTTTAAATAATATAGCTACTCCCGCACTATTATTTGTCCCATGACTTAATACCAAATTTCCTTCCCACCATCTATTCCACTCAATTTCGTTATCATCATTGCTATGAGTCTCTTGCAAAAATACAACATTGACCCGATTTATATTTAAAAACTCAGATGTTACTACCAATTTGCCCCTATCTCTTCCTCCATTTATATTTAATGAGCCCACTTTTAAGTTCTCCATAAAAAAGTTGAAATATAAAGTAGACAAAGACAGAAGGAAAGAAAGACAACATATAAAAGTCACCCAGTGCGTTTTAGCCATTACTTATTAATTAGAGGTGGCCCTTTATTTTTCCTCACCTTCGTAACAAATTTCTTTAATCTGAATCTCTTTTGTTTGCTCAATGCATCATAACTCACTGTACGCTGCAGTACTTTAATTGAATAAACAAATTTTTCTACATCTGGGAAAAAATCTTTCACTTTACCAAAGGTTGTATCCAAAAAATCATTAATCTCATCCAACGAGTACATCTCCTCCACACTGTAAAAAATAAATTGTTGACTCAATGAATAATTTTTTAGTAACTAGTTCCACAGAAATTTTACGTTCACTCAATTTCTGACTCCAAAGTGTTACCTGGATTGATGTTTTTTAGTTGGCCCAATTTTGACTCAAATATAAAAAAGTATGTTTGCTCAACTAGCTTTATAGTTCATTCAACTAAAATGTTTTAATCAGTTGAATCTTTAAAAACTTACAGCAAAGACTCTGTCAATTAAATTTTAAGTATTTACTCAATGTTTTATGTGTTACTTCAATTAATATTTATTATTTGGGAATACTTAATAAACTTTTTAAAATTATTTATCAAATAATTTATGCTGGTGTTGTTAACAAATAATTAACTTCAGTCACATAAAAACAAAAGCTTTATTCACTTATCATACAGACTGAACATACAGAATTAAGTCTTCTCTAAATAGAGGGCATAAAACAGTCCAAAAAGCACTCCAAAATCAGTCAGAACATCTCCAGGGCCATTTAGGAGAACTTCTTTCGCCATGTATCCCTCTCTGCCTCTCTCCACATCATCACCGCTCTGGTTTGATAAACAGAGGAATATAAATACATACATAAAAACATGTTTAATATAATAAAGCTTGACGGTGAAAGACTTTATACCCTAAAATTGCCAAATTTCCCTCAGACATCACACGTAATTGAATTAAACACTATTGGGCGGTTTTCTCGAACAGGACTTATCACTGACTAAAATACTGACATCTCTTAACATATGAGTGCTATTCTTTTGTCTCAAAATGCACGCCAGTGTTGTATTTTATAAGGTTTGTTTGTAAAAATGTCCCAATTATAATTAAGATGGAGTAATAAACCCTGTCCGGTAATCTTAACTAAAATAGCTCCACTTTAACTCGGACACATAACATAACACACCTTTATATAACTTATATCTTTACAAAAACGTCGAGTATTTGCGTCTTTGCCAATTAATATAGTCTAAAATTAACATTTATTTACAAACACTTACCTGACGTGAACTTGAGGAAACGGCTGTTGACTTGTGTCATGTGAATCAGTAAGTGATTCAGGCTGTTAGGTGCGGATTGATCTCAGATGAAATGACCTGTGTTCCAGTCCAGATCCTTCCGAGTTAAGACATTTTAAATTAAAAACTCACGCACATACTGTACATGCATACACACGCGCGCGCGAGCGGGTCGCGCGTACGCGCACACACACGGGTATATTTAGAAGTTTTATTTAAGATTGTTATGATATTGGGACTATTTCTCCACCCGCTCCTTCAGCTCTGAAGTTCAAATTCGCATGCAGTCCGGTTATAGCGAATGTAAAAGATATGAAACATCACTCAACAGCCATATCAATTAAGTGCAATCCTAAAATATGATTTAAAACGTAACCCTTTCATTGTTTAGTATGAGAAATTAAATTGAATTAAATCACGTTTAAACGCCACAGAGATATCAGAGCCAGCAGTCGATTTCTGATGCGCTTGCCGAGGCGAGACTACGCTGGGCGGGGTGTGAGCGCTTAAGCGCCGGTGATTTTCTGGAGCTCATATTGAGCTCATATGGAGCTCCGTCCGAAAGTGTCCGAGCACATTTTTAAATAGACGCTATCTTTATTAACCGACCGCATATTTAAACTTTAAGCACATACATTCACGCCTGAACAACTCTTACAATTACATTTTGTGACCAAATAACAGTAATATTAGGAGCATTTTGTTGTCCTGTCACAAAGCTGTCATAAGTCCACATATTTACCTGATTAGTCTTAATTAGTTCAGTCAACACTGGCCATTCTGAATGTTGACTGGATTTGAAAATAACCATTCATTTAATGTTTTAAACACAGATTTATCTAGACTTAAAATAATATGTCTTCTCAACTAGCTCAAACAAAAAAATTGGTTTAACTTATATATTTTTGCCCGTCCAACATTTCATTAATTGGATTTTTTACAGTGCATATTTTGAGACCCAATCTCAGAGAGTTTTCCGAAAGAGTATCATCCTCCCTTAGATCTTCCTCTCTAGCCATCTCAGGACAAACCAACATATTGTTCATCTCCATATTAAACACCTTATTCGTCGGAACATCCTCACTTTCCTTACAATCTGATTCAAGGCTTTCTCTTATTTCTGTAATCTTGTCCAAAGTCTGTTTTCCATGCCCTACGCTACTACATGATGCAACATCACTTTCCTTTATTACATTAGGAGTCGTTTGCTCTCTGTTGGATTCGTTTCTGGCCTCTGAATTGGATTCGTTTCTGGCCTCTGAATTAACATTAGGAATCACAGTACGAATCGCACTAGGAGTCGTTTGCTCTGCATGAGATTCTTTGTTCTCTGAATCAGCAGCAGGATTCGATGTATTAACACCGCTACCACCCGCCTTATGTGGACATTTAGACTTTATGTCCAACATCTCCACATTCAAAGCACTTTAAACTGCCTGTGCTAGCATAAACCATGTATGTCTTCCCTTCTTATGAAACTCTGAAAGACACATCCAAATCAGGTTGTTTCAGAAACATTGTCACCTGTCTCATAAACAACATTATGTGTTTTAAGCCATATTTTTACACCCTAGTGGGATCGTTTTTAACGTACTAGAAAACTTTCCGTACCATAACAATGCACGCTCAATTTCGTCATCAGGGATGAACGGGGGAACATTTGAAATTATTGCCCTTCAGGTTAGGTTAGCTAACCGTGAAATAGCAACAAAAAGTCCACTTACCGAAATCCCGCTGCTTACTAGTAGACGATTAACCAAATTCTCCTCCTTTAAGAAGACTACCACAGCTTTGTTCATTCTTGACGCTGAAGAAATGTTCTCATATCCAACTTAATCCGTGTATCGTTCGTTCAATCGATTTTTCCAATTAAAAACAAAAATGATAAAACGAATAACGACTTGTTTTTCGATTTTTGGATTGTGCATTCAGATCAAAAATACAAAATATGAATAACGGGATTAGGACAAATTTTAGATTTTTTTAATTTAATACCTTAGCAGACATTTGCCAATGAAATCATTTTAAACAGATCAAGTACTTTTGTGGTAACAGATTACAGATATTTTAATAAGGTTGTGCATATGACAGAGCAACGAGCAATCATGCTCTCCTGTAGTTTTATTCTCTTATACAGTCCGACTCTTGTCGGATTCTTGTGGTGCGGGATTAAATTTAAGAGTATAAATACGGTAGCAGTCGGAACTCTGGGGTACCCATATTGGACAGGAACGTTGGTTGGGAACGGGTGGTCTTGGGCTGTGTTTCCTGATAAAATTGAACTTAGCACTTAAGAGCGCTTTCTACGAGCTACTTAATGAATGTTAGTTATTCTTTCACCTGCAAGTGCTAAAATTTCGCCTATAGAATGACTGTTAATTGTAGCACACGCTTGTTAAAGGTTTAGCCTAATGATCTTCACCTAATGCATGTAATAATATTGTTAATAATATTGTTTAATATTGTTCAATGACTAATTGCACGTTTTGATAATTTATGCTATGTGAAATCATCTTTTCAATATTTAGTTTGGACTAATTCCATTGTGAATTGCCTTTTTAAGTTTATAATATTACTTATTTGGCTATTATTGATATATTAATATCTTATGCCTTTCTATGTAATGTTTATTTTACATTTATTTTACCAGCACGGATGTACACTGTTCTATGCATACTGTACACATTATATTAAGCACAACCTTTGGTCATTATTAACTTCACAATCAAAGAATGAATTAAAAGAGCTTTATAATACAATTTCTACAAATCTTTAGTCTCCTCAAGTATTGCCTTCTACATTTAATAGAAGAGATGAAAGGCGAAACATCATCACGGTAGAGCTGTGTTAAGTTACGATGCTTTTGGGAAATGCAGCCCTGACTGACAAGAGCGCACTCCCGACATCTTTTGACAGCGTTAGCGTTGGCGTATCCGCACTTCATTCTGATCTCTGATCACATATACACCTGCAAGAATGTTTGTAATAGTTTGTGCAGAAAATAGGTTTATATGGTTTTTAGTGATATGTTTATGTTGCTTAGTGATATGCTTTGCCCTATAATGTATGTTTCTTTGTTACATTTTGCGTTGACCGTGAATATTTTTTTTAATATGCCCTGTAAACCTGGCAATGTCTTTGCATCCCGATGATGCTACGAGTGCACCTTAAAAGAGAGCGCATTCAGACATTGTTGTCGGAATTTGAATGCGATATGCTAAAACGTGTCTTTGTAGGAACATTCTTTATAGGCTAAATGTCGGTTAAGCTATCAGTTAAAAGTTATTTTTTACATAGCACTAGATACAAACGTACGTTTTCCCTTCATTCATATTTTGCTAATAATTAGTGACAAACGTCGTAGGGAAAAAAAGGTTGGATAAAAGCATTCTAAGCGGTGAAACACAGAGTGAATTTTAAGTGGGTGCGGGAAGAAAAAAAGCAATGCCGCGCAGACCTCTATTTTAAACCAGGTGTGTTTAAATAATAATAATAAAAAAAAGAAATAAATTTCAAAACTCGGACTGTAAGCGAATGATATCTTACATGGGAGCACAGTGCAATTCACGCCCTTATTATGCCTGTAATCTGTTAACACAATAGTACTTAAAATGATTTATTAGATATTAACATTGCAATGAGAGCAATAATAAGTAATAATATAAATTTTAAAATGCAATGCACAACGGTACAACGGAGTCCAAACTAAATATGGAAAAGATGATTTCACATAGCATACATTATTAAAATGTGCAATTAGTCATTGAACAATATCAAACAATATTATTAACAATATTATTACATGCACATTGGGTGAAGATCGTTAGGCTAAACTTTTAACAAGCGTGTGCTACAATTAACAGTCATTCTATAGGCGACATTTCAGCACTTGACAAACGGATAGCCACTGCTGTGTGCGATATATTTAAGTGCATTTTTGGGAAATGCAGGTGAAAGAATAACTAACGTTCATTAGCTCGTAGAAAGCGCTCTTAAGTGCTAAGTTCAATTTTAACAGGAAGCACAGCCCAGACCGCCCGTTCCCAACCAACGTTCCTGTCCAATATGGGTACCCCAGAGTTCCGACTGCTACCGTATTTATACTCTTAAATTTAATCCCGCACCACAGAATTCGACAAGAGTCGGACTGTATAAGAGAATAAAACTACAGGAGAGCATGATTGCTCGTTGCTCTGTCATATGCACAACCTTAAAATGTCTGTAATCTGTTACCACAAAAGTACTTGATCTGTTTAAAATGCTTTCATTGGCAAATGTCTGCTAAGGTATTAAATAAAAAATCAAAATTAAAAAATTTCCTAATCCCGTTATTCATATTTTGTATTTTTGATCTGAATGCACATTCCAAAAATCGAAAAACAAGTCGTTATTCGTTTTATCATTTTTTTTTTAATTGGAAAAATCGATTGAACAACGATACACGGATTCAACTTGTTCCCCAATTGATACTAAAATTTCCTCCACTGCAACACTCGATTCAACCTCACACCTGACGCCATGCCGAAGCGATAGTGACGGTGGCACCGGCACGTCCTCGCCAGGCCGCGATGCCATTCCAACTCCGCCAGCAGTCCTCCCGACGCCGCGCCAACCAAATAATTAAGCACTTCACTTCCTATATTCTTACTTTTAAATGATGATCCCCAAAATAAGAAGAAAGAAAAACGAGAGAGAGAGAGAGAGAGAGAGAGAGAGAGAGAGAGAGAGAGAGAGAGAGAGAGAGACTTTTTTACTTTTCAAAATAACATTTATTGCAATGAACTAACAACAATTAAATCTCTCTTTTTTTTTCTCACAGTAAATTCATTAACAATTAATTACAAACCTGATGCAAAAAACAACTCTTCATTCACAACTGAGCATAAAGCTTCTCTATGACACCATATATATTCAAACTTCATTAAATTATTCATTACTTTATAAAATCGAAAGTCCACAAGAATTCTGGATTTCATCATTACTTTAAACACCCTTTCAACATCACTATCATTCCTTTGTTCTACATGATTTCTCCTACTAATGTAGCCATTTTCGCTTTTCCAAGTACAAAATTTAACAACTGACATTCACAACTTCTACTTCTCACATATTTAAAACCAAAAATTAAAATCTGTGCAAACAATGGTTTTAACCTATAACAATGTAAAAAAAACAGTCTCTTTTTCAAAGCAAAAGGGGCAATCTTGACTTGAACCAGGATTTAAAATAGAAACAAAAGCATTAACTGCAATTATTCCATGTAACACCCTCCAATGAATGTCAGCTGTTTTTTTAGTTAATGGTGGCTTATATATTGCTCTCCACTCTGGTCTGACATTTTCATTCAATCCCAAAGCATCACGCCAAGGTGTATCAATTTTCTGATGTAAACCTTTTTTGTTAAAAAACTTTACACATACCTTATACAACTGTTTTCCATTAACATCATTAAAATCCAAACATATACTCTTTAATTCTAGAAAAAATCCAGAATGATCATTTAAATTGGGGGATAAAACCAATTCAGGAAAGGGGTCAATTTCATTAGGAAGAACTAGTCCTTCACAATAATCCTTAAGCATCTTAGATTCCTCTGGTATAAGAGCAGATCTTATCCTCTGTAATATTAAAGTCATTATACGGACCGATTTGATCTTCACACAAGCAGTCATTTCCTTAACGTTTTCAAAATCAGCCCCGACCAAAGACACAAGCTTTTTTAAATTTGTAATTCCAGCTCGAATAAAGAGTTCCGTGGTGAAGCAGCTAAGTCTATACTTAAAGCAGCTGAGGGTTGCTGGACGGTGTATTTGTACGCGCTCACTTGGCTTAAGTTAAATGTCATTAAATCAATGTCCACTCACCATTTGAATGCTCAGAGTATTCATTTTATTCAATGTGTTGCATTGTAACAGCATGGCCTTGTGATACTGTCAAAAAACTGTGTGTTCACCTTCCTCCAGCAACACCTGTCACTGGATGGAAGGTTCCTACCTATATTCACTGAATATAGAACAGTGACACCTAGTGGACACCTTTACAAGAAAATGGCTCTTACAAGTGGGTTTGCTGCTTGTGCTTATTATGGCGCTTTTCCATTGCATAGTACCCCACGGTTTAGTTTAGTTTGGGTCGGGTCAGCTCACCTCACTTTGGTGTGGTTAGCTTTTCCATCGAGTTTAGTATCACTTCGGAGTGGGAGGGATTATAGGCGTGTCGTTATATTTACGCTGCCTACTGCTGTGACATCATACACGTGAGAGCGTTGTTGTACATTCCCATACATTCATTTATTTCTCAGTCTGCCACAAAATTAAAATTGGCCACCACAAATAGATGTTTGCACATCGCGTTTATAACTACCTCTGTCTCACATGACAGTTTCTGTTCAAACACCCGACCCGTGGCGTCAGTCGACGGCGCTCCGTTGAGCCTCATTCAAGTTGCTTTAAGCATAATAATGCGGACGTGCTCATCGCGAATGTGCCGCCACAAACTGCAAGTCTGGAAAAAACTGTTATGGTGTCCCGGATTCTCAACCTGTGGATGTTTTTCATCGCTAAAAGGGTGTTTGGAAACTTATAGCAGAACACAGATAACAACATGTTTGCTTGAGACAGCGCAAGCTAGCAGTAAGCTAAAGCTAATATTTACATTATAGCGATGACGCTTCTCTCAGACCAATCAGTGATCTACAGTGTTTTCGCGTCACGTTTGGTATCAGCTCGGGTCACTTGGAACCCCAACCGAGGTGGTACGAAAAAAAGTATCGGGTACTACGTACTGCACCCAATGGAAAAGCTCCCAAAAGTAAGCTGACCCGACCCAAACTAAACTAAACCGTGGGGTACTATGCAATGGAAAAGCGCCATTACATCCAGGGCCGGATTAACAAATTCTGGGCCCCTGGGCACAAAGGCATCATAGGCCCCTCCCACCCCTCTTCCCAACTGTCCCGTATTAGCCGGGACATCCCGTATTTTGAGCCAAAATTTTTTGTCCCGTTTTTTGACTGCTACGCTGATCTAACCAGTGACTGATACAACAGGCTTGTTCGACAAGAACCGAGCGGCAGATAGCATCAAAATCCCACGAGAGCGATTCGAGAAATCATACAAAAAAGACTGCTGTCGAAATGCTCTCGCGGTACTATGATGTCATCCACCTGCCAGTTCTTGCAGCGCCACAAGCAGCAACACAACAGCAGCAGTGCTGATTACGACACTTGATACTTTAATGATCTCCGACACCCAGTGGTTAAATTGGGCCGGAGCTCACCGGAGCGCAGCTCCGCCTCCTCAGGTCCACAACACACCCAGCCGGAGCTCAGCTCTGTCTCCTTCAGCAATAGGGTTTAAATTGGGCCGGGCCAAATATTTGTTATGACATTCGGGTCGCGGTCGGTCGGGTCTTTTGAAATAAAGATCCCATTTAAACCTTTGTAATTTTGGACGGGATTAGTTTTACAGGGGGACCTCTGAGCAAATCAAGCTTCTCAGAGGTCCACTGTGATTTTAATTCCGTCCGAATCGGCCATGTCTGTGTTTTTCTCTGCAACCTCTGTAAAAAATCCAGAGCAATTTACTTACTGTTTTTTGCCAAACTCAGAGGTCTTTTGATAAATGTAATCCCGCCCGGATGCAAATGTCTGTGTCTGCTCGCAATATCTTTTGAAAACGCGGTTCTTTTGGTGTTTTGGCCAACGCAATCTGTTGTATAGGTCTTGAGTCCTATTCATTCAGCAGATATGGATGTTTTTTTCCATTTGGCGGAATAAAATAATTAAATCAAGACGAGCTGAATATCATACACTGTTAAGACTAAACACTGTAATATCAGTAACGTTATAAGGTATGAACTCATCCTTATTTTGTTTCATTATGGAATGGTAATGTTAATTAATAAAGATAATAAATTGTTATTAATCCTTATTTCTTTCTTTAGGTTTTTTATAAGCAGCCAGTTACATAAAACACGTAGGCTACTTTATATGATTTGTATAAGTTATTTTGATTTGTTAAAATTAAATTAATAAATTACATGTTCTGTAGGCTAATAATTTTACATTTAAAGCAAAATATCAAACATTAGGCTGCAAACACGCATATCCAGAGCACATGATCTGTTGCAACGCCAAAACGCATGAAACAGACGCTCCTTTCTCAGGAATAGCATGAGAATTTTTATCCCGTCCGAAACGGCCAAAATCACAGACGTCTTTTTTGCGGTCCAAGTTGCGGGCGGGTGCCGGTTGTTAATACATTGACCCAGGCTCGGACTGGCAATCTGTACAACCGGGCAAATGCCCGGTGGGCCGGTCGACATGTGGGCCGGTGGCCTCCGAGATTTTTTTTTTTAATGCCAAAATGTTTAAGTTATTTATTTTCAGCCCGTCATGTATACATGCAGTTGCATTTGGCTTGGGGGGCGGGTGACAGGTAAATATTTTCGGCCTCTTCATGACAGGTTCGGTGTGTGTTACGATCGTGCCCCCCTGCCCTACCCCTCAAGTGGATTTGTCCAAGCAGCCGCGAGGTTCATGGGGAAATTTACAGTGATAGATAGCGCATCATTTAACCTTGCACTTAAGAATAATCAGTATGGACAAGTTGCAGAGGCTCCAAAAAGAAGAAAGGGAAAGCGGAGAAGATCCGCGAGAAAAAGTCGCTCAGGTAGGCTAAATTAACACCCGCCCAAGTATATCTGGCATAACTTTTTTTTGTTCTTCCGTGATAATGACACTGTTTGATAATAACATTTGCATGTGAGCACGTCTCTCTTCCAACAAGTTTGGTATGCGTTCGCATGCTTTCTGTTTCTCGATGAAGTGTGAGTCGAGGCAAGCTCAGTGTCACATTGTGTCCATGTTTCTGAACTTGAGGGTCTGGGTCGGTCCCAGTTTAATGGGTCTGATCAACCAGCCGTGATCAGAGTCAGTAGGCGCTAATGCGTTAAAGCGCAGTTCAAGCCTGCCTCTGGTTTCTATGGCTATAGCAACTGGCTCTTGTTTTAAAAGTCACGATGCACTTTCTTTCTCCTATTTTTATAAATATTATTAATGAACCATCTTTGCTTTCTGAGCAAACATTTTAGATATAAGAGATGGAGATGGTAGCAAATAAGCAAAGGTAATGTCAAGCCCATTGCACTGAACGAGCAATTATAGCTCAAATGGGCAAACAGTCCTTATAAGCTGACTCAAGATATAAAAACGCAAAGCTGTAAAGTAAAGTCACCCGTCACAGTGACAGCAAGTAGAATTTTGAATCTGACATAACGAGTGGATTAAGCTCTTTTAATCTGCAAGAGAGGGATAGAAAGAGAGGCACTACTACTTCTGCTCTATCTAATAGAAAGTGAAGAAAGCTACATAAACCATTTTAACACCGGTCACATTTATAATCTATAGAGCTGCACTGTCATCATTAATATACTTTACATATTATTGTATTCAGTAGAGTTTGATAAAAGGGGTCATCTACACAAGTATTGCTTCATATATCAGTGCAAAAATAGTAAAGTGTTTTTGTGGTGCTTTGACAAAAAGTGTCAGCTCTGTATTTTAAATATACTGTGAAATTAATATAAATGTTCAATAAATCAAAGCATTGGGTTAGGTCACACAATAGCCTACTAGTTGTTTTTCACACGTATAGTAGACCATTTTTTGTCGGTGGGTAATAATGATTGCCTTTTTCACCTGCTACCACCACAATTATATTTCAGATCTGTGGGAAATACCTCATTTAGTCTTTACATTGTAGCTAAATGTTTGAGTTCAGTTTATGAAGTGTTGCTACAACATGACTCTTATTCAGCATAATACTGTGTGTTTGTTATTTATGGGGGAATCAGGGGGGTGATTTTGGTATCAGTGGGCTTGTGTGTGGAGTGGGGGGTGTCGTCGGTCCAGTGGTGGGCCGTTCCACGAGAAAATTGCCAGGGCCGAATTTTGTTCCCAGTCCGACCCTGCATTGACCCGCGCATCACTGTTACGCAGCCCCGCCCGCGTCTCACTCAGATCCTCAAGAATGCGCATTCTCACAGGATGACATTAGATATTGTAGAGATGAGAGATAGAGAGGTAAGAGTGGTGCACATGTCGAGAAACCTTAATAGAAGTCTAGAAACAAATGATTAAAGTATGTATAGCCATATCACTCATCTCATTACAATATGTTAAATTAAGATAACACTGAACTTATTGTATAGTTTAATAAAATAATGTATTTTGATTATACAATCAATTACAACCTAACTATAGTGATTGTTTTACTAACTGCTGACCATCTTATCTCTATGGCTAATTTATAAGACATATTGATGCTGATTCAGTAAGTCGTTTTTCTTGTTAATTTAATCTTTTAGGTTATCTTATGCTTAGAATTAGTGAAGGAGGTTGAGTCTTATACCTTCTTTCAAAGTTTGATTAATTGTGCATAATAACATGTGCAACAAATGCATATAGGGTGTCAGACTCATAGATTAGCATAATTTAAAGTTCAGGTTTTAAAGTTTGGAGCAACCTCTGGCACAGCTTTAAAGCTGAAACTTGTAAGTGAATTGTAAAGTATTTATCTTTCTTTGAATACCTACTCAACCTTACCTTACACATAAATACTGGAAAAAGAGCCCCTTTAGTGTAAAACACATTAAGTAATTTTACGGCGTAATTTTGAATGATGACTATTTACCGTAAATAAGGGCTCCCCCTCCCTACAAAAGCCAATTTAACCACTGCCGACACCTTTCATCCAGTCACAATCAGTATACATTTAAGAGTGTAAAAATACGATTTCAAGTTTTCCTTTTTTTGGCTATTTAGCGGTTTGTGCATGGATTGGATAAGATCTGCATAGTTACAAACTACAAAGTTCGTTCTCAATTCTGAAAAGATCCAGAGACCTAAAACGCCTCAATCTGAAATGTTTCAAGGAATTTCCAACTTTGCTAGGAAATTCTCGCTCTTGTGATTTACAGACTGTAACGTAAGTGTGTTTTAATTATTTAATGTTAACTCAAAACTCAATAACAAAAAAAATCAGCTCACAGAATATATGTTAGTTTAGTTTGTCACTAACTTGTCCCTAAGTGCAGGAGTCCAGAGTTTTTTTTAGACAGATATTAAAGGTAATGGTTCAATTAAAGGACTGTGTAAAAAGTACCTGCTGTAAATTAACAAACTATTAATAAACCTGTTGCCAAGGTGTAAGAGTTATAAATGAATAATATTTAATTAGGAGATAAGCACTAACCTCTGGGACCGTGTCGCATGTAGCACTGCTTGCTTCAGGTGGTAGCGAGAGACTCACCGGCGGCTCGGGCTCATCGCTAACATTAGCAACAGGTGCTTTCTCTAACGAGCAACTAGCAACCTCCTTTTTAAAAAAGCTGTCGATAGAAGGCACACTTTGTAAAAGAGCTGCTCCTCTCGCGTCTTTTTCCTTTTTTTGCTTTCGCTTAATGTATCCGCTGCGCCGATCCATTCTTTTTTTCTGGTTTTGTAAAGATTTGACATTAAACCCGCCCTCCCTTACCATTGTACCAATCATAAAGGGCATGTCTTCTGGTAGAAAATATTCACACTATTTAATTGGTCAATTTGTCATGCTTATACAGTGAGTGTGTAAACATTGGACTGTTGACTTGCTCATTTTAATTTATTTTAGTGGCATAAATGCACATTACATAAAAATATGTTTTTTGTACAAAATGTTTTTTTTTTGTATTTGATGTCGTTGTGCAGAAAAAAAATGCAGGTTACATTACATGTCGTCGGGGGCCCCCTGGTGGCCGGAGGCCCCGGGGCAACTGCCCCAGTTGCCCATTTGATAATCCGGCCATGATTACATCCAGTCTTGCACCATTTATCAGTGGCTCTTCCAACAACCAAAATAAGGAGTTTGTGAGTTCAGACTTCTTCACAATAAAACAAATCCAAACTTTGAAAAGATTTTGATAGAAGACAGGTACACTGTAAAAAATTACCTGTAAATTTTACAGTAAAATACTGGCAGCAGGGTTGCCAGCCCGTTACTGTAATTTTTACAGTAGTGTCGCTGTAATTTTAATTTACAGACTTTCCCTGTATTTTCTGATTACTGTAAAAAACTGTATTTTTTACAAAAATGCTGTAATTTAATTTACAGACTTTGCCTGTATTTTTGATTACTGTAAAAAACTGTATTTTTTAAACTAATGCTGTATTTTTTTACAGTAAATTACTTTTAATCATTAGAATACTATACTGCATTTACATACTAAATTAAAACTGGCCACTGAAATACATTTAAGGCAAACTTTACACTTTATGTAACATGTTGTACATAACTTAATTCATCTATTATTTCACAAAATTTTAAAAAAATAACACAAGCTTTAAAAACAGTTCAAAATTTATTTAAATTTAATATATAACTTTTACATTTGCATGGAAAATGTCAAAACATATATTTTGAATGTTTTTTTTTAATGGACATGAAATTAAATATTTTTAAAGTAATTGAAACATGTACACTGTGTGGCCCTTCACACAGAAAGAGGAATATCTAAAAAACTGCATAACTTTAAAGGCACAATATTAAATATATTTAGCTAGAGGTTGCTAAACAACGATGACAACAACAATGGCATAGCTTGATAATGCTATAAAAGAGTGTGGAACAATGGGTCTTTACCTTCACTGTTGATAGGAATCAAATCCAATAGGACTCACAAATAATTTTCGTGGATGACAAAATGAAATGAAGTTGTATAATTGTTGCATAAAAAACAGATTAATTGTCACCACTGCAGGAACAGTCCAGTATGTCCAAATGATCCCAAGCGATTCCAATAAACTTCTGGTCAAGGAGAACAATTCGGCTCCAGACTGTGTTCCATCACAGGTTGCGAAAGGCGACTAAGCAAAAATAGAAGGACAATATATTAGATATTACAAAACGTAATTATACAGTTAAAGACAGATGCATAACAAATACAGTCAGATACAGATAGAGGGATTATAGATACAGTCAGAAACAGAGCGATGTCAGGGGCTGTTTACACATATAGAGGGGTTTTTGTCGATCGGATCAAAAGTGGACGAGAGAGACACATCACGTTTAGACCTGGTATTTAAATTCATATCTTTTGTTCACTTTTGACCGCTTCTGTCCTGCATACTTTGAGGGGGTGGTCTGTGAGACTGTGGGCGAGTCTCTCTGTTAAAGACGAGCGGGAGTAATGATGAGTTTATATGGACGTGAACTAATATTATGTCAGAGTCAGCTGCTTGTGTTGTACAAAACACTGTGCAGTATGTTTACTTACATTATAGATCTTTCTCTGATATTTCTCTGATATGAACTTTCACACGCTTGCAAAATGAAACTATGCGGAGATCAGCCACTTTAGTTTTATCAATGAAAGGCTAAAAATAGCACTGCACATCGTGTGTTCGCGCCAGATGTCAGAAAAGATGTAAAACATTGTGTTCAGTACCTCAGATTAGATAAATGGGCGGAGACATTTGAACACATTTACCCACATGTGAATTTACATTACTAGACTAGAGAACACTACACTAGAAAAAGCTCTAATATATTTGTCACAGAGTGACTTTTTGGGGCGGAGCTAAAGTTGGTGGAAATTGGTTCCGCCCGGACCGTAAAACACAAACACCGGCACTTCCGGGAAATTCCCGGAGGAAAATCAGGCTTCATCAGGCACAGGTGTGTTAAGTGAGTGTGGCGATTATTGATTGGACAACGGGGAGAAGAGGAGGAGTATATAAAGAGCCTCAGAAGTTGCAAACGGTGCAGTTTATTCTAGCCGATCTGGTGAGAGGAGTTTAGTGTCTGGGTGAAGTCAGCGCTGTGAAGGCACCGGATACTATTGACTGGGTGAAGACGGAGTTAAGGACACTGGTGATTGGGCTGAGTATATCACATTTAAATGACGATCTGTGAAACAACACATGCAAAACAATAACATACTCTGAGTAACAGCAATAGGAAAACTTACCGGTAGTGCCGCCGAGGGAGACCGCCAGCGATTGATAACCGATGGTGTGAAGAGTATCCAACAACTGGAAGGAGACAAAGGAAGAGTGTTATCACCGTTTGTGAGTACCTCTGAACATTTGTAAATTACATCATATTGGAGAGTAAACCATCCAGAGAGTGTTGTGAGTTTTAGCATACAGGTGAGCGGCCCCACTGTCGAAAGGAGTTGTGGGTGAGCCAGGGAGCACAAGTACAGGAAGACGCAAGGGGTCGCGGCGGTCACAGTTCGACCCTCCATTGCAATCAGGGCCCAACAAATCTCAGGACGAGTCCTAGTCAGCCATGGTTGTGACCCTATTTTGCTTAGAGTGTGTGTGGTGCAGTGGGTGAGTCCTTGTCCTTGCCGTGAGTGTGTACACTTGAAACCTTGCAGTGTTATGCTGTGTTTGTGTTGTCAGTAACCACCTCTAGGCTGGACGAGTCATGGTGAACCAAGTGGACGTCAAGGCTGGTGAGGTGACATCTTATTTATATGCCATCCGCGACTTCCTGCATGGATACCGTACGTTGACGCCCTGCATTGACATCCTGGATCTTCCTGTCCCTGCGGAGGCGGTGGTGAACTAACCAAGTAAGAAAGACCGGTGAGACAAAAGTGGAAAGCATATATAGCTGTGTGGATAACATTACCTGTTGTGGAGCCCCTACAAAGGTTCGCCCCTGTCTAGATCTCTGTCCCGTCAGCTGGAGTAGAGGAGAGGGAAGCGTTCGGCTCAGCACAGCAGTTCCCAGCTCAACCGTTGTCCATTGGAGCCTCAACATAGGCCAGTGCCAAGACGCTCTCGCTGTTTAAGGTCTGTAAGCTCCATTTACTTACTGTTTTGCCATCTACTTGCCAAAAGTCCACCGCCAAGGAAGAATTACATAGGTGGAGCACCCGCCTGTTGTTGAGAAGTCATAGAGGAGAAAAGGTAAAGCCCCAGTCACCTGTAAATTACTTACCTTTCTGCCTAAAGCTAAGAGCCTGCAGATCGAGTTGCACGATACCTGAAGTAACTGTAAAGCCCCAGTCGCCTGCAAATTACTTACCTTCTGCCTAACGCTAAGTGTCAGTGGAGTGAGTTGTACGTTACCCGAAGTAACCGTGAAGCTCCACTCCCCTGTAAAAAAAATACTTGCCTTCTGCTTAAAGCTACGAGCCGCAGTTTGAGTCGTACGTTATCCGAAGCAAACCCAAAGCCCCAGTCATCGATGAAGTGTTGACTTACCAGTGTTTCCACGCAGATTGAGTGACCTCCCTTCGGCAGTACTTACCTGTGCCACCATCCAAGGGAACTGCGGACGATCACAGCAGCCACTTCTCACCTTTCCAAACGACGGGCGGAGCCGAGCCCGGCAGCAGAAGCACTGCTCATCCGGCCGTAGGGCGAGTAGGGACACACCTACGGGACCGACTCGGAGTTGGGCACGTATAACTGCAGGTATCAATACACCAGCCTCCAAATATTCACCCTCTGTCTCTCCTTGTACCCTGGAAGAGAAGAGTGCCCCGGATCGGGCCGCTGAAGCAGAACAAAGAAACCCCATGAATAAGCTGTTTGTCGTCGCAAAAACCAGAAGATAAGTAAAAGAAGGACCCACCGGAGATTTGCTTGCGACGGAGTCCAGGAGACTCGGAACTGTGCCTGCTAGTTGGATTTTAGCTTTCCCCTCCCCCATCATTTTAAGTAACTTAAATAAAGTTTTGTTTTAATTATACTTACGCTCTCTGTGTGTCTGGTCATTGGGGTACTCTTGGGACCTCCTCGAGGTGGAAACTAGAAAGGGGCGTGACTCACGACACCTGTGGTCCGCTCCGACCTGTGACATATTCATGTACAAAACACTGTGCAGCATGTTTACTTACAACACAAGCAGCGGACTCCAACATAATATTAGTTCGCGTCCATATAAACTAGGGATGCTCCGATTGATCGGCCAATAATGCTTGCTATGTTTCTCAATGAATTACGGTGAAATGCCGCTACATCCAAAAGCCAGGGGGCGCTCTCGTGCAGAAACTCAAAATGCGCTGTAGACGAAGAACAATACACACGCAGCTGTGATGACACGCAGCTCCATGAAATGGCTGAAGGATATATTTATATTGCTGTTCTTTAAACCTTTTCAGGTATTTTCATGATAATAAAGAATATGTTTAATAATTATGTTTGACGAGTGTTGCTTTTTCAAATGCATGTTATAAACGACTCAAACTAACAGTGATTTTAGATCTATAAGGACTTACTGATCAAAAGCCGTAGTAAATGAAATAGCTGTAATTCAGAATAGTGATCGGCCACGTATTATAAATGGAGATCGGCATTGATCGGAGCATCCCTAATATAAACTTCTCATTACTCCCGCTCGTGTTTAACAGAAAGACTCGCCCACAGTCTCACAGACCACCCCCTCAAAGTATAGATGACAGAAGCGCTCAAAAGAGAAGAATTTAAATACCAGGTGTAAACTGGATGTGTCTCTCTCGTCTACTTGTGATTCAATCGATAAAAACATATCTTAATACCAAGTGTAAACAGCCCCATAGAGTGATGATAGATTAAATACAGTCAGATACAGATTGAGGGATGATAGCTACAGATAGAGAATAATAAAGGAAAAAAAAGAGATCTTTGTATGTGTATGTACTTCTTACATTGTAGAAACTCCACTGCAAATCCATCACTTTGCAAAGAAGAGTAGCAACATGTAGGTTCACTGCAACCTGTTTCTTCTGTACCATTTGGCCTGATGTTTACTTTTCCTCCTGACTTCTTTGTTCCTCTCTCCAGATACAGAGCGCTTAAAGAGTCAGAAAATAAATATAATTCGGATTGGTTTCAGTTTTTGAGGCATGTAATTGTTTTTAAAATTAGTCAATATGTTAAAGCATTGTTTCTAAACTCCAGTCCTTAGGACCCACCTCCCACAACGTTTTAAATGCCCCACTAATTTACTAACCTAATTTAGATCTAACATATAATTCAAGTTCAGATATATCATATCTACTAAATGTGATCAACGTTTGAAAACCTAGCTAAAGCTAAATGTGATTTACAGTTTATAAAATCATCCTACATAATGTAAAGAACATTCTGTGAAAATATAATCTTGATATATTTAAAGGATTACTCTATTTTCTTTAAAAAAAATCGAGATAATTTACTCACCCCCATGTCATCCAAAACGTTGATGTCTTTCTTTGTTCAGTCAAGAAGAAATTAAGTTTTTGAGAAAAAAACATTCCAGGATATTTTTCATTTTAATGGACTTTATTGGACCCCAACACTTTACAGTTTCAGTGCAGTTTAAAATGTCTCTAAACGATCCCAAACAAAGCATAAGGGTCTTATCTAGTGAAATGATTGTCATTTCTACACACAGAGAGCCATGTGGTGCACCAGCGTGACCTCACGTAATGCGTTATGACGTCAAAAAGTCACAGATTACATATGAGAAACTACCGCCCCAGTGTTTACAAGTGTGTTGGAAGAGGACCGTTCCGACATTGTTGTATGTGGAATGATTCTAATTAATGTCTTTGGGTCAGTTTATTGTTTAAAATGTTACGCAAATTGTGTACCTTTCGACGTGCTTACGCAATTACGCAAGGTTGCGCTGGCGCGTCACATGGCCGGTGGAAGACGTGGAGTTGTGGTTTAAAAGTTAATTTTTCTTGCCAAAAATGACAATCGTTTTGCTAGATAAGACCCTTATGCCTCGTTTGGGATCATTTAGAGCCCTTTGAAACTGCAATTTTAAACTGCACTAAAACTGTTAAGTGTTGGGGTCCAATAAAGTATTCAAATAAGAAAAATCCTGGAATGTTTTCCTCAAAGAACAATTTTTTCTCGACTGAACAAAGAAAGTACTCAACGTTTTGGATGACATAGAGGTGAGTAAATTATCTGGATTTTTTTTTTTTAATTAAGTATTCCTTTAATATTGACTGAAATATTTGTGTGAAAAATTGAAATCAATGTAAAATCAGTGATTGAAATCAAAATTTAATGCTCCAAATATCATAATTATAAGACTTTAGAATGAATTTCATAGACAGGGTGACATATGTAATGTGCTGAAGATTTAATAGCTACTGTACCTTTGAATGAAGATGATATGCTGTGAACAGAGTGGCAAAGTCAGACAGGAAGCTGGGATGAATGCATCTAGTGTCTCCTAAAACAAATACATGTAACAACAGTTATTTTTAACTGTACTCTTTATCTATACTTTATCTTTACTATTTATCTTTTTACATTTAAACCGCGTTACAAAGAAACAATAAGCAAATTACACAGTGTTTACCTAAAAATATATTAATTACATTGAAATGTAAGTCCCTAGGGATGTCAGATTAAAGAAATCCACAGACTGAAACACAAATAAACAACTCTCTGTAAATAGAATATATAACTTTAAATGTATATTAGGATTTGCTCTTACCTCTCCACCTGCCTGTCCAATTGCTCACCCCACTGTAAAGATATTTACAAATTAAGCACTGTAAGTTACTGTACATATGTGTATATATAAAAGGATTATGAAATAAGGAAAAACATTATTAATTAAACGTAATTATCCTGAAGTAATTTAAAGCTAACGTTACCGGGTTAAAGCGCATTGTGTGTGTTTATGTAACTGTTTAGGAACGCGTTTTCGTTCAATCGCATGTGTTAACAGATGGGTGCAAATTTAAACCATACCACAAACACCAAAAACATCAAGTGTGCTGATCAACATGAAATCCACGTAAATCCTAAAGGTCACTGAAATATTTAATCCCAGAGTTTTTGGTTCATATCTGCTATTGTGCAGAGGAATATGTGTGAAATTCTACCAAAACCGCGATGCAGATGAAGCCCATTGCACGTCTCATTCATGTCCCGCGGACGACTTTGTTCCTCAACTTTCTCACTGAAGCATGTAACCCATTTAAGGCGGAATATGTGTGAAATACTACAACGACCGCGCGGCTAAAACCCCGCGTCTCTTTCGCGTCCCGCCGACGAAGGAGTTCCTGTAAATCCTCATTTTTGTCACGGAATGTAACTTAAAGTAGAAAGCCAGTTTTTGTCCGTAGCAGCTATATTTAGCGTCGGGGTATGTGTGAAATACTACCGCGACTGTGCTTTTCAAAACCCGCGTATGTATCATTCGCCCCGACGCCCCCGCGAACGAAGAACGGATGGGACAACATGGGCGTTTCCAAAATGAACCACGAATATAACTGTTAGATACTTTCATATACTACTGCACTTACCAAATATTAAAAACAAATACATGAGTAACTTACCCCAGCTGTGAATCACTCCTGTTGGTGCTTCACGAATCTCGACCGTTGAAGATCCCACAATGCATTCTGAAAATTTGAAATTTACAGCAATACTCTGTATATTGGGTTATACCGCCACGCGGCCCCACAATGCATTGCAGTTTACAGCAATTTTCTGTATTATTAGAAAAACAGCCCGCTGCTGTAAAATAATGCTGTAATTTTTACAGCAATTCGTTACAGTGTAAACATGAAGTGTCAATCTTATTTGGGTCCATTAAAAACAAGGATTTGTCCATATTCAACTCTTGAACAGATTTCAGTATAACACTGGTCACAGTTCTCCAGCTCACATTTCCTGAACCTTTAAGACATTTTTGCAAAAAAAGCAGTCGAAAGACAGCAGTTCTACTTTGCAGATGGACCAATCCTTGTCCACCTTCTTCCTTTGGTAAATACAAAATATTATGCATTACCCAATGTAATTTGTCCCAAAAAAATTCTATCAAAATTGATTTTATTTTTGCCAACAAATAAATGGGAGGGTCAACACAAGCCAATGGGTGCCACAGAAAGGATGCAACCAAGTTATTTATTACAATTGTTCTTCCTCGATAAGACATTGTTTGATTTTAGCCACTTCCAACGGTCTAATCGACCCTTTATCTTTTCAATTACCCCTTCCCAGTTTTTCTGCATAATATCTTCATCACCCAAATACACTCCCAAATATTTAAAACCATTATTTTTTCATATTAATCCACCTGGCAGGTGTGGTATTTTCTTTTTCCATTTTCCAAGCAATACTGCATCACTTTTCTTCCAATTGATCTTTGCAGAAGAAATCAATTCAAAATCACTGGAAACTCTTATTATTCTTTGTATATCTTTATGGCCTTCAATCATTAATACAATGTCATCTGCATAAGCAGATAACTTAATTGCAGTATCACATTGTGGAATTTTTAAACCAACTAGTTCTTTTCTCAATTTATGTAAAAAAAGGCTCTATTGCTAAAGCATACAATAATCCAGACAAAGAACAACCTTGTCTAATCCCCCTATTGACCTTAAAAGGAGCACATAAGCCACCATTAAACTTCAACACACCCTCAATGTCTTTCTCTTGATCGATGGAAATCAAGCCTGCATTCAGACCAAATATTTTGACTACTTCAAAAACATATTTTCAAATATGGATCTGCCAGGTATACAATAAGGCTGATCTGGATGTATAACCTCTTCCAAAACCTTTCCAAGTCTTGTTGCTAACACTTTTGAAAGTATTTTGTAGTCACAGCATAACAAAGATACTGGGCGCCAACTGGTTATGTTAGTTAAATCCCCCTTTTTTGGTAAAAGAGTAAGAACTGCTTTTCGACAACTTAAAGGCAAGCATCCTTCAGTTAAACTATTGTTCAGAACTTCCAATAAATCTTCTCCCATTATATTCCAGTAAGACTTATAAAATTCAATTGGAAGTCCGTCGATTCCTGGAACTCTTCCACATTCCATGTTTTGGAGATTCTCATACAACTCATCCAATGTTATGGGTTTATCAAGATCTTTCATAGATTCTTCAGACATTTGAAGTAAATCTCAAAAAAAACATTGTTCAACAAATTCATCTTTTCTTGACTCCTTTTTATACAATTCTTCATAAAAACTGGCTGCTCTCTTACGTATCTCAATTGGGTCTTAAATTAAAACCCCACTTTCAGATTTTAAAACATTAATAAAATGTCGCTGGCCATTTTTCTTTTCTAGGCCTGTAAGGTGGTGCCAAACCCTGACAAAAGGTATTTCAAAAGCCAGCAGCAAATGGCTGAATCCACAGGGAACTGCTTCCTAATTCTTGTTGAGTTATCATCTGAGACCTCTCTGAAAGAGTTCACATCTACCCCCCAAGAACACTACCCCTTGGTGTGAGACCGAAACCTCTCTCAAAGAGTTCACATCTACCCCCCAAGTGTGAGACAGAAGAGTCACACACCCTACCACACTTTCTCGTCCCCCTCTCCTCATGTTCTCAAAGCAAACTGTGTATGGAATGCTACATTCTGCAAACACATGTATCTGAAACTGGTCTTGTTTGGTGTTATATGAAGTGTTTTAATGCAAGTGGTACATTTGGGTTTATTAATATGACAACAGGATTCAATGTTAATCTGTGACAATAAATAAGTAAACTTAACCTGATGTTGGGAGACACCTCCTACCTTAGACATGTTGACCAATCACCCACTGTATGTATATTAGGTTACACCCCTGGGCTTACAAGAACCAATCAGTATATCATATCACAATGCTTTGTTCTCTGGATATTTAAGGAAAATGTCAGAAGATTCAGGCGGGACTTTCAATATCTAGAAATGCACCCCCATGATGCTGTATCTTTGATATAGCATCATGTATTTCATTTTACTTTGAGGAATCTGTAAACAGATCTTCATTCTTACCAGGTATGCAATGGTTCTTCTTTTCATTCTTTCATATTTTAATTGGATTGTAAATTGGCATCTGAATTATGTTTTACCTACCTGGTTAATAAATTGTTACATTTGCATTCATTCTAATTTGCTCTGTATCATTGACTCTTCTAAGTTACTATAAAGTATTACGATATCCTTTGTTACCACAAATCTTTGATCGGGGTTAATTCATGTTAATTAGATTCTGCCTCTTAACTATGTTGGTGGGCAGTCGCATGGACTATCGGAGTGATAGTTCTATTATCTATTTTATACGTTGTTATATAGTCATATGATTTAATTATAGGCAGCTAGAAGGAGCTAAGCTAAACCTCTGGTTATAATTCATTAAGTGGTGTAAGCGACTGTGGGGGCTATATGGATACTATTTAATGAGAGCACGTAAACATGAAACGGTATCATTAAATTGCTTTAGCCATAACCTCTAGTTATTGTATGGTCAGATTAATTATTTAACCTTTACTAAGTTGTTTTGTAATCGCATTTGGTAATTATGCGTCTAGAAGGAGCTAGACTGAACCTCGGATTATGGTTTTATGTTTTATATTTAATTGGCGATTTTTGAGAGCTATATGGTGACCTTTTAACAAGAGATTGACTTTGTTAAATTGCTTTAGCTACAACCTCTAGTACGGTCGAGTTTGTGTTCAGTACCCACACAACGGCCGGTGTGGACTGATATGACATTGGTAATCGAATGAATGAGTTAAATGAAAACATGAGTAAATAGAATAAGCAAACGTTTATCCAAATTCCAAAATTACATCAATTTGATTCATATTACAATACGTTTCATATCTTTGGAGTCAGATATTAAGTTGCGTAATGTTAAAACCGGAAGCACCGGAAAAGACCGAATGCGCTATAAACCGGCCATGCCGTTTGGATTCCGTCGTTGGGCCAAGCGGATGGATGGGGTCATATTTGGACCCCTTACAAAGTGGTGATTCCCGGGACGTGATATTCAACCAGTGGAAATCTTATCAAAATGTACAAAGTACGACTGATTCGATCCCTGGAGAATAAGAGTCTTTTCATGGAGCTAAAGGTTTGAACTTCTTCTATTTCTTCAGCTGATGTGGTAAGTCAATCTTTTCTTTGCCTTTTAAAAATGTTTAAGGGAATGTTTTAAACATCCCACATTTATGAAATAGGTTGTAAATATACCTAATGTTAGACTGGAAATCAAATCCGGTGGGGCTTAAAAATGAAATGAAACCACATTATTAGGAAAATGCTGTGCAATGCTAAATGAAGAATGAATTGCTTTGCTCTGTTAAGATCTTTTGTTTGTGTGCCTACGGAAAACAAAAGATCGTCTTACATTGGAGTTAAATCATCCAAAATTTATTCTGATTCTCAAACAAGGAAAACATCTAGAATCTAAATTTAAATCACCAAATCCTATACACAATTGTTTCTGTTGTGACAGCAAATGCACAACATGGGAAAACAGCTAAAAAACATTAACAATTGAAAAATGATGTTGGATGATTTAAACTACAATGCAATGAATGTGTTTGCATGTGAAGGGAGGACTTGGACAATTTATATGTGAAAAACACACAGATAGTAAGATTTTTAAATGCTGCAAACATCAGTGTACAATCTATATTTGATGAATTAAGGTAATATTGTAATCAAGCTGGAGAATTAAGGAAATGAAGGAAATGTATGAATGATTGAAGGCAGCGTTGTTGGATTTAAAAATCCCCAACGCATAGAGAAATGTAACTGAATGCTGGACATTAAGCAAGTAGGGAGCAAGTAGGGAAATGATTTTAAATGAGTTGTTGTGAGTGAGCCTTCTAAAAGATCACTCTGAATTGAATGAGGATAGAATGGAATCAGTAAGTCATATTACAATTACAAACTTCTAATTCAATGTTTTCCTCCATTGATGAGATACAATTAAGCAAAACCTAAAATTGTTGCAGGAAAATACAATGTTGTTCTAGGCCAACACAAATGGTCTTATCTCTCATTGTGAGACACCCAACTGAGATGAAAGGGCTTACCCCCCACTCAGATGACGGGCTATCCATTGTTCCCAAGAGAGAACACTGTTTTTAAGAGAGACATTTGTCTGTAACCATATTTTCCTTCTGTAAATCTAAGGGTTATTTAAGAACTTGATAAACACCAGGACTGTTAAAAGTTCTTGGCTTAGTCTTTCCTTATGAGTCTGTGAAAATTTGTTTAAAGACAGTTTTGTACAGCTTTATAGAGATGTGAAAGGCCACACAATTCTTAGTCTTGAAACTGTTGTAGAAATACATTAGCATGAACCAATGAACATCTGTGCCTCACACCAGTCTGTCCAGGGCTGACACCTTTTCACATTCAAATACATTGATACAGTAACATCTTGCAAATTACAAACACCAGCCTGGTGTTCCTTAAAAGAGATCAGTAATGAAAGTATTTTTAATTCATACTATTTTAATGTAATATAATCTATGTTGTGATGAAGTTGCAATATACATTATATTATAATGGCCAAACAGGCCTCAGATGGTAAAATGTGGTGCATTACAGAATAACTTGCACAGGCCAAACCCACAGAATTGGTCCACTATGCAGTGTCAAAAGGGCGGAATGTGCTGTCACATGTTGCCATGTTTTAACACTTAAATATTACATGACACTTGTGATAGTAAACCAAACCCATTTAACTGGAAATCACTAACCCATTTTTAATCCAATACAGATTGGGCACATGCTTGTGTGGCTTAACAGCCAGTTAGCATGTGTTTAACATTCTCATTGCAGTGATCCGTTTACATTTTCTGATTTGTAATTGATCGTAAGGCATTGATATTTCTATAGAACACATTCTAGTTGTTTGTTTCGTATGTGTTTCTATGTTGAAGGATTTGTCTCCTATGTGGTAAACTCTGCTATTCCTTGTATAGCTGCAGTCAGACCCTAAAGAGGAGCACAAAAATGCCATGTGGCTACATTGTGTTATAATTGCATTAATGAAAATGTTTTACCTCACAACAGGATCCAGTAGCACTTTTACCATGTTTCCTAACTAAAAACACTGGTGTTGGAAGACTCATTGAGCCAGATTACAACCTCATACCGATAATATCGAACTGGCTCCCTGTTTTAACAACAGGACTAAATTTGCATCACAATTTATCCTCCTCACCTTTGTTGCAGCATGGTATTCACACATAGCCTCAGTTAAATTAAATCTCATAGCAAACACTCACTTACCAAGAATTAGTCATTATTTCAAACTGTCTGAATTTAAGCATCTGTTTTGGGTTTTCTTTTCAGAAGTTTGATCAGTTTAATGTCTACTGAAATCTTTATAAAGAGCAATTTTCTAAGTTTAATACTATTATTTTTGACATTTGATTTGCTCTGTATGTAAGACATTTAAAACTATCATGTTTATCACCACGCACCACACAACATATTCCTAACTGAACACTACACTTAAAACCAACATTCTCCTGTTACACCAACAGAGCCATCTAATCTAACACATATGCTAAAGTGATATCATTCACACCCATATTAGCAAAACTACAACACTCATAAGAAACTTACATGGCAAAGTCACACTTTGATGATTATGTTTTTAATTGCAATAACAAACTTACTGTCTTAATCTCAAATCAATAATCTGACTGTTGTTGTCATAAGTGGAGGACCAGTGGCGCCCTGATCCTCGATTTATCACTAAATAACAGCACAGACAATTGTCAAGAATCAATCAAACCATTTACTCAACTCCTAATATCAAATGTGACTTAGCCAACAGATCAGAGATCACACACACACCTATACAAATATTCACATATCTCTACACTCACACACCTACCTATACACGCAAACACATTAAAATCTGAGATTCTAAATCTTCAAGTGTATGGACTACACATACTCATAAACACGCCTATACACACATACACATACAGATACATACACACATAGGCACATACCTGCACACATAGAAATCTAACATGAGATTCTGAACATTCAATTGTCCTCATGGACTCAACATGTTCTGAACATATTCTTAGTTAATCTTGGGCCTAGAAGGTGCTTATACTAGAAAATTCAGAGTTCCTGCGAAACATTGATTGAAGATGTGTGTATGGAATGATTACAACATTATGTGCCTATTATTATTATTATTATTATTATTACTATTATTATTATACGGTCTACAATGCCATACCTAAATCTTTTATAGCAGTATTTCACTATTATCAATACACCCTATAGTATGCATAACCAAATTTTACTTTAACATATTCCATTTTTTTTATTTTCACATGACCTAATACATGCATACCTGAATGTTATTTTTACACTTTCTGGATTTTATTTTTTAATTTTTACATTACCCAATATACGCATTCCTGAAGGTTATTTTTACATTTTCTGAGTTTTATTTTTTATAATAAGCATACCTCAATGCTATGTTTTTATTGTTTTAACCTGATCTTTTGCATCCTCTCCTTCGATATCCAGAGATCAGGTACCTTTGAATTCCAAATACAACGGTGGGAAAGAATGATGGTAATTTTATAGATCAGATATACTTGACCCTATCGTACCACTTGCTCCTTTTCACATCAAGTTATCATGTGTAATGCTTTTATTTTATTTTATTTTATTTATGGTTTGCCCTAACTATCATGTTATAGTGTTACCAAGCCTATTGATATTGATCAGTGCTCAATCAATGAATGGTCATTTAAGATGCGCAGGTGTTTTACACAGTGATGCATTGTTAATGAAATGAACTTTATTCACCTAATGATGTCTGAATCCGAGGACCTCACCTTTCAGAGGTGACAACTTTCTTCAAAGGATCAGAACGTCTAAGAGCAGGTGGTTTCGTAAATGAATGACCAAACAAAGCACACAGGCCTGGTTGAGCTTGACTTGAACACTAGAGACACTACAGAGACTGGACACCACCAAGAGCTAACACCTTATTGTATATTGATCTCATTGGGAATGTTTTGTTCATCCCACTTCATCAAAAGGGCGGATTTCTGTAAGGTGGTGCCAAACCCTGACAAAAGGTATTTCAAAAGCCAGCAGCAAATGGCTGAATCCACAGGGAACTGCTTCCTAATTCTTGTTGAGTTATCATCTGAGACCTCTCTGAAAGAGTTCACATCTACCCCCCAAGAACACTACCCCTTGGTGTGAGACCGAAACCTCTCTCAAAGAGTTCACATCTACCCCCCAAGTGTGAGACAGAAGAGTCACACACCCTACCACACTTTCTCGTCCCCCTCTCCTCATGTTCTCAAAGCAAACTGTGTATGGAATGCTACATTCTGCAAACACATGTATCTGAAACTGGTCTTGTTTGGTGTTATATGAAGTGTTTTAATGCAAGTGGTACATTTGGGTTTATTAATATGACAACAGGATTCAATGTTAATCTGTGACAATAAATAAGTAAACTTAACCTGATGTTGGGAGACACCTCCTACCTTAGACATGTTGACCAATCACCCACTGTATGTATATTAGGTTACACCCCTGGGCTTACAAGAACCAATCAGTATATCATATCACAATGCTTTGTTCTCTGGATATTTAAGGAAAATGTCAGAAGATTCAGGCGGGACTTTCAATATCTAGAAATGCACCCCCATGATGCTGTATCTTTGATATAGCATCATGTATTTCATTTTACTTTGAGGAATCTGTAAACAGATCTTCATTCTTACCAGGTATGCAATGGTTCTTCTTTTCATTCTTTCATATTTTAATTGGATTGTAAATTGGCATCTGAATTATGTTTTACCTACCTGGTTAATAAATTGTTACATTTGCATTCATTCTAATTTGCTCTGTATCATTGACTCTTCTAAGTTACTATAAAGTATTACGATATCCTTTGTTACCACAAATCTTTGATCGGGGTTAATTCATGTTAATTAGATTCTGCCTCTTAACTATGTTGGTGGGCAGTCGCATGGACTATCGGAGTGATAGTTCTATTATCTATTTTATACGTTGTTATATAGTCATATGATTTAATTATAGGCAGCTAGAAGGAGCTAAGCTAAACCTCTGGTTATAATTCATTAAGTGGTGTAAGCGACTGTGGGGGCTATATGGATACTATTTAATGAGAGCACGTAAACATGAAACGGTATCATTAAATTGCTTTAGCCATAACCTCTAGTTATTGTATGGTCAGATTAATTATTTAACCTTTACTAAGTTGTTTTGTAATCGCATTTGGTAATTATGCGTCTAGAAGGAGCTAGACTGAACCTCGGATTATGGTTTTATGTTTTATATTTAATTGGCGATTTTTGAGAGCTATATGGTGACCTTTTAACAAGAGATTGACTTTGTTAAATTGCTTTAGCTACAACCTCTAGTACGGTCGAGTTTGTGTTCAGTACCCACACAACGGCCGGTGTGGACTGATATGACATTGGTAATCGAATGAATGAGTTAAATGAAAACATGAGTAAATAGAATAAGCAAACGTTTATCCAAATTCCAAAATTACATCAATTTGATTCATATTACAATACGTTTCATATCTTTGGAGTCAGATATTAAGTTGCGTAATGTTAAAACCGGAAGCACCGGAAAAGACCGAATGCGCTATAAACCGGCCATGCCGTTTGGATTCCGTCGTTGGGCCAAGCGGATGGATGGGGTCATATTTGGACCCCTTACAGGCCAAAGAAAAATTTGGATGGAGCATCCATCTCATTTGAGTTTTGAAAACGTGATCTTATTAATGCTCCTTTGGCTTTTAAACCCAACAGATCAGATAAGGCATAAGGTCTTGATTTCCATCCAGTCTGTGTTAAATGTTGAATTCTCATAATTTCGGCATCTAAAATCTGAAAAGATCTGGCCAATTCTTTAGTGACATTCAGGGTGTATTGTTGACACAATTGCTTAATTTGAATTTTTCCAAAATCCAACCAGTTATTTAAGGACTGAAAATTCTTCTTTTCCTTTTTAAAATTAATCCAGAAACAGCCCAAAATTTCTTTGAACTGGGTATAATCTAACAGAGTTGTATAAAAATGCCAATAGGCACTGTTTGGTTTAACAGAATTAATAGAAAATACATACCCTATTAAACTATGGTCTGAAAAGCCAACTGGAAAAATAAAACATCTTCTAAAGATATTGAGATGATGTTTAAAAACATAAAGCTTGTCTAACCTTTCTAATGATAACAAATTATCCCGTGCATTGTCTAACGTCTTTGAGGAATGTCTCCACACATCACACAAATCATGCATTTCAATCATTTGAATAAGCCTTCTGCGCGATGGCATATGTGGCTCAATATGATTTCTGTCAAGACTACTTACTGTACAATTAAAATCACCCCCTAAAAACAAATATTCTTCATTTTTGTACTCTTCCAAAGTTTTACAAAGAGAATCTAAAAAAAACACTCTTTGTATTGGTTGAGTTGGGGCATAAATACACATAAAAACAAATACATGCTTTTCAAAATTCGCAATCACTTTTAAAATTCTTCCTTTTATAATTTCTTCCATTTTAACTGAACAGGGAACACATTTTTTATCAAATAGAATACCAACTCCACCACTAAGGGAAGTGTTATGGCTCAAAAAAGACAAACCGTTCCATTCTTTAAGCCATTCTTATCATCACTATGGGTTTCTTGCATAAATAAAACATCAATTTTCTTCTGTCTCATTAACTCATATATTTCTAATCTTTTCCTTAAATCTCTGGCTCCATTCACATTTAAGGAGGCAATGTGGATATCACCCATTGTAATTAATAAGATTAGCCATAGAAACCCAAGTAAGAGACAGGCCCCAAAAGTCATTGAATTATACACTTTCATCCTTGTTCAGTTGATTTTGAACTTTAGTGACAATTTTTTTAAGACGATACACCTCTTTGTCTAAAACGCATCCTTCATTCATTGAACTCTTAGTAACTTCAACAAAATCTTTAAGATTAGGAAAATAACTAACAATTTGTACACCCCTGTCACTTTCCAAAAAGTCTTAATTTTTTCAGTAGTACAATTATGACAAGGCCACTCACTCTGAGAACAAACTGAAGTGCTTGAATCAGAGGAATCACCCTCACTTTCAGCACCTCTATCATGTTCACTGGTCTTTTCTCTTGTTTTAGCTTGTTTATATGCAATGCTTTCTTCTTTTTTCTTCCTTTTCAGAGGCATTTTGAATATGCTTTGATATACCTCCATCAATAACCCAACATCAACATCAAACATCTGACTCACTGAAACTGATTCAACAGTTTCACTGTTATCATTCACATTAGAATCACGCTCAGGAGAATTTAACTGCTCAAATCCATGATCTTCACCATCAGTTTTTTTATTTCTAATCTCAACTGCAGACTCTTGACTTACATCAGTTGGACTTAATTCAACGGCATCATTAGAATTAACAGCTTCACGCTGTACTACACCCGAAGGTCCCGGTTTATTAGCATTCGCGCTGCTACTCGGACAAGCACGAATCTGATGACCGGTTTTTCCACATTCAAAACACCTCATGGAGTCAGTCGACACAAAACTGTGTAATCAAAATCATCTATTCTGAATTTCAAATTCAGATCAAGTTCGTTCCCATCATTTAAAATCATGTATGTAAACCTCCTAAAAGAAACAACATGTTTCAATAGTTCAGATTTACAACCCATTGCGATCTTTTTAACGGGTGAAACAAGTTTGCCAAAGCGTGAAAGCTCTCTTGCTAACACTTCATCTTTAATAAATGGCGGAACATTAGATAATTTAACCTTCTTAGCTTGCGTAGAAAGGGAAAGTACAGGTACAAACGATTCCCGCAATACAATGCCTTTCTCTACTACCTCAATTGCCTTTTCTACCGTACTCAAAAAAATTATAATTGGATTGTTCATTTTTGAGGCAGCTAAAAAACATTTATGTCCAATCACATTAACAACTGCTAAGCTACATTCCTCTACACTACCCATCGATACTATTTTAACTCCGTGCTTTCGCGTGAGGGAATCTAAATGAACCGCCATGGTGTTTGAAAACACCTGCGTATAACGCCCTCACCAGCTTTTACCAAGCCTCGTATTACTCAGTCACAACACACACATTTAGACAGAAATCAATAATCACATACAACATAAAAAAAAGTTTTGAAAAAGAAGCCACAGCGGGCACAAAAACACTCAGACTCACCACACGCTCCTCACACTCGCTCAACAGACGCTCAGACATGCGCAGAGAGAGAGAGAATTTGAATTTGAAAAAACCTATATTAACAATTAATATTTAATTACTCTTCACAAACAAAATAAACAAAAAATAAGAAAAGAAAAAAATAACTTCAACAAAGTTGGATCACCACAAAATTCATCAACAAAGTCATAAAGAAAAACACAATTCACCCTCACATACTGCACACAAAGCACCATAAATACACCATATCGATTCAAAAGTGGAAAGATCTTCCATGATTTTATAAAATCTAAAATCTATCAAAACTCTAAACTTTACCAAGGACACAAAACATGCGTTGACATCATCCCCAACCCCTTGTTCCATTTTATTTTTCCTGGAGATGTAAATGGCCATTTTTGCTTGCCCCACTAAAAAATTCAACAATTGACACAAACGATTCGCCCGACAATATTTAAAACCCAAAATAAAAGTCTCAATACAAAACCTTTCATTAAACCTGTCAAACAAATCTTTTAATTTCATGAATAAAAATTCAAGTCTAGAACAAAGTGCAAATGCATGAAATACAGTCTCCCTCTGCTGACAAAAAGGACAGGCAGGACTGACTTCTGGGTTCAACACAGAAACAAAAGAGTTCACAGCAATTGCGCCATGGAGAATTCTCCATTGGATGTCACCTGTTCTCTTTGATAATGGTGGCTTATAAAGTGACCTCCATTCAGGTTTAACATCTTCACTCAGTTTAAAAAAAGACCGCCAAGGTGTATCAACTCTCGGCAAACAACTTCTTATTAAAAACATAAACACAAGCTCTGTACAATTTTTTACCTTGACTTGAAAAAAAACCCAAAAACAAAGATTCACACGGTTTTAACAAACAACTTGAACTCTCATCAAGACTGGGTTGGACAATTAAACATGGAAAGGGATCACCTGTTCCTTTACAGGTCAAGATGGCGCCGGTGTGTCTGGCTCGCCGTCTTTCTCTGGTAGCTTTTGTACTGTTTGCGTGGTTTGTGCTGTTTGTCCCAAAGACCATTCATTCTTTATTGGTGTATGATCGTCATGAGCTACTTCAAATTAAAAGTACGGTGGATTTTACAGCAAAATACTCCCAGGGTGGTTCAAAAACATTTTCTCCTCCACTTTTGATGGATGTCCCAGCTCATCTAATTTGTATTGAGCGTTTACCTTCCTGGAGACGAAGACGCAGAGGGACGCGTAGTGGCTGGCTTGTCCGGATTAAGGCATGGCTGGCTTCGCCCACGGAGTTGTTGCCGGTGACACCGGAATGTCACCGATGTTTTCAACGCCTTGTCGCTCGTCGCGGCCTTTCTCCAACTAGCAGCTGGTTGATACCGGTTGTCGGCTCGTATGAGGAGCGACATGGTTTGCGCATTTGCGCTTCGCGTTCTCGAAGTCCTGGCGGAATGAATTATATCAACCTTCGGCCGCTCTGCCGGTCAGCTCCTGCGGCTGACGTTGTGACTTTACCGACCAAATGTGCACTGATAAATGCGAGGTCGGTAATGAACAAAACTTTCATCCTTAAGGACTTTTTTATTACTCAAGCTGTGGATGTACTGTTTTTAACGGAATCATGGATAGCTGCCGGTGAGTCATATGTCTTTACTGACCTCTTACCTTCTGACTGTACTTTTTTAAATTCACCTAGAACCACTGGACGTGGAGGAGGAATAGTGACTGTTTTGAAGAGCAGCTTACATTGTAAGCTTTTGGCTCCATCTGTTTTTTCTTCATTTGAATTGAGTTCGTTTGTTTTGGGCCAAGCGGATCCTGTACTGTGTGTGGTGATATATCGCCCACCGAAATACAACAAACATTTTATAAAAGACTTCTCTGATTTTCTGGCCAGTATTATGACAGACTATGATAGAGTTTTAATTGTTGGTGATTTTAATATACATGTTTGTTATCCCTCTAAACCACTTACAAAAGATTTTTTAGATGTGATTGATACTTTTAACTTGTTTCAATATGTTAGTGGACCCACACAGGAACAGGGGCACACGTTAGATCTGGTGTTATCGTGTGGCTTGCCGATTTTAAATATTCAGATACAGGATGCTGTATTTTCGGATCACATGCCAGTTTTATTTGATTTTAATCTGTCTTGTCATAAATTAGGAAAAAATGCTCCTGCACACCTCGGCCGTGTGCTTAAGCCGACCACTGCTGCCCAGTTCTCTTGTGCTTTTCAAAATTCAATTCAGTTAGATACTGGTCTGGTTGCGGACACAGAGGAACTAACTACTTCATTTCTCTCTACATGTGCTAGCATTCTTGACATGGTCTCTCCTTTAAAAATTGTGCGACCAAAAATTAAATCTGAGCCATGGCTTAATGACACTACCCGTGCAGCTAGGAAAGAGTGCAGAAAAGCAGAGCGACGTTGGAAGAAAGACAAGCTTCATGTTTTTTATGAAATCTTAAAGGAAAGCTGGAGAACGTATCAAAGAATAGTAAAAGCCGAAAAAAATAGGTATCTAAAAGAACAAATTGCCCAAAATTTACACAAACCACGTGCCCTTTTTAAAAGTATTGATTCTATTTTAAATTTTCCCCAATCCTCTTGTTCAGAAGCGTCTTCTGAAGTCTGTGAAAATTTTTTAAATTACTTTTTAGATAAGATTACATCCATTAGAGCTTTTATTTCCCCATCTATATCTGAACCCTTTGAAATGCCGACAAGTTTAACAGTGTTTGATCAGTTCGAGCCCGTGTCACTTTTTGATCTTAATAAATTAATTTTACAGCTGAAACCTTCAGTATGTCCTACTGATATTATCCCCACTCGTCTTTTTAAAGAGGTCTGGACCACTATAGGGCCAACTATCCAAAAAATTATTAACAGCAGTCTGACTTCAGGAACTGTTCCGGCCTATTTCAAGAATGCAACTGTTGTTCCCCTAATTAAAAAGAGAAAATTGGACATTTCAATCTTAGCAAATTACCGACCAGTATCTAAGCTTCCGTTTATTTCGAAAATCTTAGAAAAAATAGTTTTTGCCCAGTTACAATCCTATTTAAACGCAAATGGTATTTTAGAAATGTTTCAATCTGGTTTTAAAGCTTTTCATAGTACCGAGACTGCACTTCTACGAGTTTTTAATGATCTTTTTTTAATTACTGACCGAGGGGACTCTGCGATTCTTGTGCTCTTAGATCTGACCGCCGCCTTTGACACAATTGATCACGCCATTCTTATTTCTCGTTTAGAGCGTTATGTAGGCATTCGTGATACTGCTCTTCAGTGGTTCAGATCATATCTATCGGACCGATTTTTTTCTGTGAAGCTTGGTGACTCTACATCATCTATCGCCCCCCTTCTCTATGGAGTCCCTCAAGGCTCAGTTCTTGGACCACTACTGTTCTCTTTGTACCTTCTCCCGCTTGGTAATATTTTAAAAAAACATGGCGTTTCCTACCATTTTTATGCGGATGACTCGCAAATTTATTTACCATTGAAAAAAGATGTAAATGGTTCCTTGACTCCTTTACTTGATTGTTTAAAGGATATTAATACCTGGATGTCTTTTAATTTTTAAATTTAAATGAAGAAAAAACGGAGATCATAGTGTTTGAACCAAGCAGGGGGTGTGATTACACTCCTGTACATCTTGGTTCTTTGCAGCAATATGTTAAACCAGTAGTTACCAATCTCGGTATTAAAATTGATAGTGATTTTAAGCTGGATAAGCAGATAAATATGGTGGTTAAATCTAGTTTTTATCAGTTGAGGCTTTTAGCGAAAATTAAACCTGTTTTATCTTTTAAAACTTTTGAACAAGTGATTCATGCTTTTATTTCGACACGTTTGGACTACTGTAATGCACTTTACATTGGCGTGAATCAAACTTCTCTTTCACGCCTACAGTTAGTCCAAAATGCAGCTGCTCGTATGTTAACAGGATCCCATAAACAAGAACATATTACTCCCATTTTGGCTTCACTTCACTGGCTTCCTGTGTATTTTAGAATACAATTTAAGATTTTAATGTTTGTTTTTAAGTCATTGAATGGGTTGGCACCTCAGTATATTTCGGAACTCCTTCATAGTTATACCCCGTCAAGGTCACTGAGGTCTGGCGATCAGCTTCGACTGATTGTGCCGAGGACCAGATTGAAGACCAGAGGTGATCGCTCTTTTACAGCAGTGGCTCCCAAATTATGGAATGAGCTACCACCGCACATTAAAGCTGCCCCTACTCTCCACACTTTTAAATCTCGTTTAAAAACGTATTTTTATTCTCTGGCATTCCCTGCACTATGAAAGCTATTGTGGTCTTTGTTGTCATTGTCCTTGTTGGTGTTATTTTATTATTTTAGTTGTATTTTTAATTGTAAAGCACTTTGGTACCCTTGTGGTTGTTTAAACTGTGCTCTATAAATAAAGTTGGATTGGAAGTTGGATTGGACTTCAGGAGAGCTATCCCCTGAGATAAAAAATCTTTCAATAAGTGATCCTCCACAATTGTAAAACATTGTTTTATCTTATTTAAAAACCGTTCAAACAAGCGGATGGACCTGACACCTATGTATTTGGATGCTGCCTCCACATTCTTGAAATCTGGTCCAGTTACAGAGAGTAAATGACCAAAGTGAAAACCTTAGATCTCTTCAAAAAAGTGTTAAAGCCTGGTAAGTTACCATTCACCGTAATGTCTAGACGGGCCCCAAATACCAATGGTTCTTGTAGAAGCCAGTAGAGAGAATTCTCAGTCTTTTGTATTCGAAACAGTCCCCATACTTTAAAAAGGTTCTGATAGAAAACTGGCATTCTTGATAAAACAAGCTTCGTTGGATCAATTAAGAAAAGAGACTTGTCCAGACCAAATCCTCCAAAGGTACGCAGAATAGTACAGCTAGCAGCACGCCAGCAAAAGTCATTTGAACCATCCAGCAGTCTCTGTAAGAAAGTTAGACGAAATGCAGCACATCTACTTTGTAAGTGAATTAAACCTTGTCCACCCTCCTCTCTTGGGAGGTATAGCACACTTTGAGGGATCCAGTGAAGTTTATCCCAGAAAAAATTCACAAGAGCTGCTTGAGCTTCTTTTAACAGCTTTACTGGAGGGTCTAAACAAGCCACTTTATGCCAAAGTGATGAGGCTACCAAATTATCAACAATAAGAGTTTGCCCCCTGTAAGACATATTTGTAGAAGATATAACCTTTGCAGAAGACAGCATTTTAAAATGATCTAATAAATTACTTAAAAACTGCACATCACTTTGTTTGTTAATCAAAACCACAATATCATCAGCATAGGCTGACAGGCAAAATTTGTTATTACAACCTGGTAAAACCAAACCACACAATTTACTTCTTATTTGTTGAAGTAGAGGCTCAATGGCCAAAGAATATAACATTCCAGATAAGGAGCAACCTTGTCTGATACCTCTTCCCACCTGAAATGGAGCACATAAGCCACCATTAAATTTAAGTGCACCCTCAACATCACAATAGAGCGCCTTGATCATATTAACAAAGTTTTCGCAAAAACCAAAAGCTGTTAACGTATTCCACAAATAAGAATGCTCAACACGATCAAAAGCCTTCTCTTGATCCAAAGAAATCAAACCGCAATCCAAATCACACAATTTAGAAACGTCAAAGATATCTCAAATCAAAGCAATATTGTCGAATATTGACCTCCCAGGAATACAGTAGGTCTGATCTGGATGGATAACCTGATTCAACACCACACCCAATCTGTTGGCAAGTGCCTTAGAAAGTAATTTATAATCGGTACAGAGGAGTGAAACGGGGCGCCAGTTCTTAATATCCGTGAGATCCCCCTTTTTTGGAATAAGAGTGATAGCTGCTCTCCGGCAGCTCAATGGCAATTTGCCCTCCGACAAGCTGCAATTGAGTACCTCCAGCAGATCCACACCCAAATCCAACCAAAAAGCCTTATAGAAGTCAACCGGGAGGCCATCCAGTCCTGGTGCCCTCCCAGACTCCATGCTTTGCAGGGCCTTATGAAGCTCGCCCAGGGTAAGAACCCCTGCGAGGTCGTTGTTTGCCTCCTTCGAAACCTTTGGTAAACTTTCAAGAAACTCGTCATCCACACAGCACCCCGAACCAAGCTCACTACTGTACAGATTTTGATAAAAAGCAACTGCTCTTTTACGAATTTCAGAGGGATCTAACAATAGAGCTCCATCTTCCGAGCGCAAGGCATGAATAAAACGCCTTTGGCCATTTTTCTTCTCCAAACTGAAAAAATACTTAGATGAAGCACCCATCTGATCCAAATTAAGGAAACGCGAACAGACCAGAGCCCCCTGTATTTTATACCCCAGAAGATCAGCCAGCTGAGCCTTCTTCTTTGAGCAGGCTTCTAAAAAACGAGATTCCCCAGTAGACTGAGCTAGCTGCTGAAAAACAGCTACCTCTTTCTCTAAAAAATCTAAAGAGCGAGCCAACTCCTTAGTGACATTAAGAGTGTACTGCTGAGTAAACTGCTTAATCTGGACTTTGCCAACGTCCCACCACTGTTGTCACGATACAAAAGAAGACTTCAAAGTCTTGTGAAACTCCCAAAAAGATTTAAAAAGTTCAGTTTAAAAAGAGTTTTTAAAAAGTTTAAAAAGCTTTAAAAAAGGCATCATTCAATAAATTAACATTAAAATGCCAGTACCCACTTTTGGGTTTTATAGAACTCAACACAAACTTACAGTGCACCATACTGTGGTCAGAAAAACCCACCGGTGTAATATAACATTTATTAAAAATACTAAGATGATATTTAAAACAATAAAATCTGTCTAGTCTGGCTAGAGACATGACATTATCACGTGTGTGGACCCAAGTGTATTGCCTTACATCACCATTTAAACATCTCCAAATATCACACAACTCAAATTGTTTTATAATATGGGCAAGACAATTACGTGAAGCCATATGAGGCTCAATATGATTCCTATCTATATTGAGCTCAGTACAATTAAAATCCCCTCCTAGAAACAAAAACTCATCAGGGCAGCAATTTTGTAAAGTCAAACACAGTGTATCCAAAAATAACATTCTTTCCACTGGTGCAGTTGGAACATACACACACACAAAAAGAAACACATGGTTTTCAAAAACAGCTCTAACTTTTAAAAGCCTACCTTTTACAACTTCATCAACATCATACGAGATAGGCCTAAAATTTTTAGTAAATAAAATGGCAACTCCCCCACTCACTGTAGTGTTATGACTTAACACAGGTATGCCATCAAACTCCCTCTCCCAATCAACAACATTTTTCCAGTCACTGTGAGTCTCTTGCAAGAAAGCAACATCAACATTTTTCTGTTTAATTACTTCAAAAATTGTTGCTCTTTTCCTGACATCTCTTGCACCGTTAACATTCATAGTAACTTGATGAACCTCACTCATAAAAACCAAAAAAAAAAGAAAAAAAAGAAATACAAAAAATTACAACAAAAACCATCAGTCATCATACTCTTAAAATTAACAAACATCATTGTTCAAGACATTATTGAGGTTTCTCACAATTTTCTTTAAACGGTACACTTCTTTGTTTGTAAAACTCCCCCTGCCATTAAGCTTCTTGCTTTTTCAACAAACTGTTTTAGATCAGGAAAATATTCCTTAACCAGCACACCTCTTTTATTTTTGGTTGACCTAAGGAATAACTTAATGTCATCGAGCTCATAGCTCCTACCAACAAAATCACATTGAGAAAGTGTAACACTTGAGTCAGAAGACTCACCATCACTTTCTGTTTCCTGATCTTCATTCTCATCATCTTTTTTGCTTATTTTGGCCTCAACAACTTTATTTGTCTTCTTTCTTTTCTGGGGCGTTTTAAACATTGTTTGTTCTTCCTCACCATTAATCACACTTTCCTTTTGCAACCCCACAACATTATTCTCATCTTTTTCATTTTCAATGAGCTGACTCACACCCGCAACATTTTTAACTGTGTCCGCGGTAAATTCCTCTTGAACCGACAAAGGGTGCTCTTTATGAGACACGGACGATCCATTAAGAGAATCCGTGGCCGTCTCCGCAGCAACCGAACTCACCAGCGTCGCTACCTCACAGGCCGCACCGTCAACGTTCATTTGTGCATTCACTACATTCACATCATTTTCTTGGACTTTATCAGGGCAATTGCGGACTTAATGTCCAGATTTACCACAACCAAAGCACTTGGTCCTTGCAGTAGTGACCAAGTTTACTAAATTTGAGCGTCAAGTCTAATTCAGCGTCGTCCTGAATGATCATGTAAGCGAATCGCCTAAAAGAAACTATATGCTTCAGCAAAGGGGACTCGCTACTGATGGGGATTTTTTTAATAGGAGATACCAACTTTCCATACTGAGATAAAGCCTGCGTTAGCATCCCATCACTCACGAAAGGTGGAACATTAGACAAAGTAACTCGTTTAGCTGGTAGTGAAAGAGGGAGCACCGGGATAAGTTCACCGTTAATAACAATTCCATTTTCAACTAGTTCATTAGCTTTATCCACACTATCAAGGAAAACCACTAAGGCACTGTTCATTCTAGAGGCTGATAGCACACTCTCATGCCCCAAAACCTCCCCAATAGCTAAACAACACTCCTCTATAGTCACAGCGGCTGCTATCTTAACCGCATGACGTCTCGTAAGTGTGCCCAACACCTGTGCTTGTGGGACCGACATGCTTCCCCAAACGAGCGGACAACACGCGGTCCAAAAGCCAAACGCGAAAAAAGTAATAAAAAGTCGCAAACACTTAACCAAGACACCAAAGGGAGAAAGAATAGAAAAGATTGACTCACGCAGGACGCCACTCGAACTCACACCACTCCGTCCACTCGCACTCAGTCACACCGGAAGTGAGTGAGAGAGAGAGAGAGAGAGAGAGAGAGAGAGAGAGAGAGAGAGAGAGAGAGAGAGAGGTTTAAATATATCTTTAAATATATCTTTAATAAGTTAAATTACACATTCTACGCAGTAATACAAAAGTTGCTCACAAAAATTACCAAACAAATATCAAAGAATCATCATCACCAACTGCAAACAAGCCACTATTTGCACACCATTTATATGTAAATTCAACCATATTGTCTGTAGTTTTGAAAAATATGTATTCTACCCTTATTCGCGATTCAACCAATGCTTTGAACATTTTTAAAACATTAACTGTTCGTCCTTCAATAGAAAGCCTACAAGTCTTCCAAATAGCCAATTTTGCCTGACCAATTATGAAATTGGCAAAAGTACAACGCTTTTTGTTTGCTTTGGAATACTTGTATCCATAAATAAAAATAAGCCCAACCCTACCAAAATTCCTTCCAACAATGCAAAAAGTGGCTCTAACCGTGGACATTCATTAAAAACATGGAACACGGTATCAGGCCCATTGCAAAAATTACAGAAAGGCAGTACAGTTGAGTTGAATTTTGAGACAAAAACATTAGTGGCTAACACACAATGTAATATTCTCCACTGTAAATCACCTGAGCGTTTTGGAAGGGGGCTTTTGTAAAAAAGCCTCCAGGAAGGAGAAATATTATCAACAACTGACAGTTTTTCTCTCCATTTAGTATCCCGTCTGTCACATAAATCATTAAAGTATGCTGTTTTTACACAGACCTGGTAAATACTTTTCTTGTCTGCTGTTTGAAAAGGTAGACATTTAAGTCTTGCTTTCAAAATTCAACAACTTTCCTTCCTGAAACACTTCGGGACAAACTTCAGGTGATACAGTTAACTCAGGAAAGGCTACCTGTACAGGCTCACTCTAAATAATTATTGACCAACTGAAAGAGAGGAGGAGGAAGAGCAGCTTTTAGACCAAAAATCAACTGCTCCATCACCCTCTCAGATCTCATTTCAACTTGACTAGAAATTTCTTTTACTGATCTCCATTCGTTTGTAACTGGGTTAATCAAATGTCCTACTTTAGTGAGTCCTTTTTCCATGCACATCTTTACTATGTAATTAGACATGCAAATATTTCCTAAAAAGGGGTTAAAAAATAAGGGTTCGTCTAAGCCATAACGATCATTTTCAGACCTAGACAACTTAAACACATTCCAGGCATTTAAAGGCATAAAAATTACCACCAGATGTAACATTTTTGTTAAAGGATGACATCAAAAATAACTGTTTATCAAGCCCAACCCCAGACAAAGATCTTAACAAGGCTAGCCCAAAAGACACCCACGGAATAAAATCAATGGAATAAAGCAGTCTCTGTGCAGATTTTAGTCTCATGGCTCTCACTTTGGCTGCCAGTTCGATCAGTCCTTGCCCTCCTTCATTTACGGGCAAGTATACAATTCCAGAAGGCAACCAATGGAAGCCATCCCAAAAGAAATCAACAAAAACCTTTTGTAGCCTTTGTAAAAGATCCTTTGGGGGATTTATAACAGTCAGACGATGCCATAGCATAGATGCTGCAAGATTATTGACAACAAGGACCCTCCCTCTATAAGACAATTGAGGGAGAGTCCATCTTCATCTATTCAAACGACCAGCCACCTTTTCAAATAAGCCTTCCCAGTTTTTCTCCATATATTGTTCTGTACCGAGAAAAACCCCCAGCACTTTAAACCCCTCTGAACTCCAAGGGCAGTGCTGAGGAAGCTTTGGAATGCCTTCTACTTCCCATTGGCCTAAGAAGAAGGACGTGCTTTTAGCCCAGTTGATTCTGGCTGAGGAAGCTTTTTGATACATCTTAAGAGCTGCTTCTAAATTGTGTACATCATCATCTGATCTGATTATTACAGTGACATCATCTGCGTAAGCACTGAGTTTGGTGGAAACAGTCTCTGAGGAGGAAGGCTCCACTATAGAAATCCCATGAAGATGTTGTCTCAGTGCCATTAGCAAAGGTTCAATGACAATAGCATATAAAATGCCTGACATACTGCATCCTTGCCGTATGCCTCTGCTTATCGCAAAAGGTCTTGTGACCGAGCTATTGATTTTATAAAAACACTATACAGTATATATCGGTGTACAAAAATTTAAGATAGGAAACAAATGAGGATCCAAATCCAAAGGCTTCAAAACATTGAAAAAGAAACCCATGATCCACTCGATCGAAGGCTTTTTCCTGGTCCAAAGATAAAAATCCCACATTCAGCTTATTCTCTTTAGGATATGCAATCAAGTCACGAACTAAAAACAGATTATCAAATATAGTTCGTTTTGGAATGCAATATGACTGATCAGGATGGATAATTGTTGATATGTAGAGCTTCAATCTATTGGTTAATGCTTTGGACAGTATCTTGTAGTCTACGCTGAGCAGAGAGACGGGGCGCCAATTTTTAATGTCCGCAAGATCACCCTTCTTGGGTAGCAATGTAATCACTGCTCTCCGTAAACTGACAGGAAGAGTACCTCTCTTAAGGCACTCCAAAAAAACTGAGAACAGGTCATCGCCAATAACTGGCCAAAACTTCCTATAAAATTCAGTAGTTAAGCCATCCAAACCAGGGGCCTTTCCTGAAGACAAATCTTTAATCGCCGTAGTCAATTCGTCCATTCGCAATGGTTTATCAAGTGAACGCTTATCATTACTTGTCAACTGAGGTAAATCCTGAAGCAGTTTTTCAGATGTTTCTTCATTGCAGGGTTCTGCTGTGTAAAGATGTTCATAAAAATGTAGCGCATGAGTAGCTATTTCATGTTCATCAATTGTTTCACCCCCTTCTGGAAGTTTCAGACGACTTAAAGTTTTTCTGTTAACAACTTTCTTCTCTAAATTAAAAAAGAATGATGTTGGAACGTCCATACAGTTGAAACGTGTAAACCTTGCACTAATTAGGGTCTCTTTAGCTCTCTCTTCTAGTAAGTTCTGAAGAAGTGTTTTCCTTATTTCTAAATCACCAGCAATATTCTCATCATGCTCTTCGATTTTCAACTGCGAAATTTCTTGTTCAAGTTGTCTCATTTTGTTTTCGAGAACAGATTTGTTATGTTCAGAGTACTTCAAGCAAAAAAGTTTCACTTACACTTTACTTATATCCCACCACTGGCTATGAGACTTATACTGGGATTTTCTCTCTCTCAACATCTCCCAAAACAGTGTAAAAGAGTGCACAAAGTTGTGATCTTGCAACAGTCTATTAGAAAAATGCCAATAGGGACATTTAAAAGTGCTCTGTGCTGAAGTGACATTAACAGACGTATAGTGATGATCTGACAAAGGGGTCGGTGTAATACAGCTCTTAAAAAACGTTTCTCTAACACTTCTTTGTATGTAAAATCTATCAAGCCTTGCTGCAGAGACCATGTTAGAATTAACTTTGATCCATGTATATTGTTTGATATTAGGAAAAGCTTCCCTCCAAACATCCACAAAATCATGATAAATAATCACTTTTCTTAAAACATTTGCTGACGGACTATGGGGTTCCTCATGATTCCTATCTAATCTAGCGTACAATTAAAATCACCAGCCATGACAATAATTCTGCCCTGTTGGACATTGCCCAAAGCTGTATTAAGTTTATCAAAGAAAAAAGTGCGCTCTGTCCCAATATTAGGGGCATATACATTAAAAAAGAGAAATCAAGACCACGCAGAGTGACATCTACTCTTAGCATTCTGCCTGGAATGAGATCAAAGACACTTGCATTTTGTTCCTTAAATTCAACTGCAAGAAGAATAGCAACTCCTGCACTATTACTAGAACCATGACTTAGAATTGTCAGCCCATTCCACTCACTCTGCCACTGGAATTGATTATGAACATCCGTGTGAGTTTCTTGTAAAAACACAACACTACTATTCTTCAAAGTAATATAATCAAAAGAGATGTTCTTTTCACAGCATCACGGCATCCATTTATATTTAAAGAGCCAAAACACAAAGGTGCCATGGTGCTATAAATAACAAAGATCAATACAAAACAAAAATAAATTAATTCTAATTGTACTATAATATTCAGTTTTTACCACGTGAACAGGGCCAGATTAACACTTTAGTATACCCTGGGTATACTGTCCTTGCAATGAGTTGCTTCTTCAAAGCTTGACAGTTAGCTAACAGTGTAAAGTTCTCCAGAAAAAACACAAGGCATAACTTTCCTTGAGTTCCATGAAGAAACTTTACTTTTCTTATTGCACTGTAAAACTGTATCAAAAGACAAAATACAAACAGAAATGTGATCAAAAACAATACAGATACATAATGAATACAACTTATAGCAACAAAAATGCTGAGTCAAATGCTGAGTCAAATGCTGAGTCATTGCTAATAGCCATGCTAACAATTAGCCTAACTATCAATTAAGTCATTTGACATAAGAAATCTTCAATAAACCAAATTTTAGCCAAGAACAATTACTCTTAACGTTTTAGTGATAAATACAGTACTTACGGACAAATAATATCCAAGGCAACAATGTAAAAGGAAGAAATTGCAGCAGGAGAAAAACACCACCAGCACTCTGCTCTGATGCACACTCAACTAACTGAAAGTGAAACTTAAGCCAGAGGTACTGCTGCAGGTTAACCAAAAGAGGGCAGTGTCACACACACAATTATGTTAATAAATCAAACTACTTTAGAGAGGTCAGAACACTCCCCGCCTGGCACAATAAGGTTGTGTCACAAAAAATATTAAACAAGATTTAGCACAAAAGCGATACAGAGAACATCTTTTTACTGAACCTCAGATAAAAGAACAACCATGTCAGGGATTGGCCTTAGAAAAACCTTCATAGTTCCATCTTTTACTATTTTTACTTCTGCCTTTCGAACATTGTTGTCACTGCTGAGTAATGTTTTAATGACACGTCCCACAGGCCAGTCGTTCCTGTAAGCTTGTTTGTCTTTGAGCAAAACAACATCTCCCAGTTTGATGTTGGGCTTGTCGTCTGTCCATTTCCAACGACTTTGAAGAGTGGCAAGGTACTCCCTCCTCCATCTCTTCCAGAAGGTGTCTGCAAGACACTGGACTTGTTTCCATTGTTTTGTATGCAGCTTTGCTGAGTCAAAGTTACTAGATGGGGCCTCTAGAGCACTGGTCTTCTGGGTTAAGATCATTGCTGGCGTGAAAACAGTTGGCATGTCTGGGTCGGTAGACACTGGCAGTAATGGTCTTGCATTTATTATTGCCATCACCTCAGCCATCAAGGTACTCAGTACTTCATGTGTGAGCCGAGTATGTACAGACTGAAGAAGCATGGCATCCAGAATCCGCCTGGCTATCCCAATGAGTCTTTCCCACGACCCCCCCTATGTGTGAGGAATGTGGGGTATTAAACTGCCATGTACAATTTTTCTCCTGAAGGTAGCTGTTTAATGTTGCATCTCTGTGGTCGATTCCCAGTTCTTTACAGGCACCAATGAAATTAGTGCCTCTGTCAGAGCGAAGAAGCTTGGCAGGTCCACGTACTGAGAAAAATCTTCTCAATGCATTTATGAAGCTGGATGTGGACATTGATTCCACAAGCTCAATGTGCACAGCTCTAGTTGTCATGCAGGTGAAAAGTACCGCCCACCTTTTATTGTCTGCAGTGCCTCCTTTTGTACGACGTGTCATAACCGTCCATGGACCAAAGACATCTAGCCCAACGTTGGTAAAGGGTGGCATTGGTGAGAGCTTGTCTGCTGGTAAGTCTGCCATCTTTTGTATCTGTAGTGTTCCTCTGAGTTTACGGCAGATGACACATTTGAAGATAACAGATGAGACCAAGCATTTGCTCCCGATGATCCATAGTCCTGTAGCTGTAATTGCTCCCTCTGTGATATGACGTCCCTGGTGCATCACCTTCTCATGGTAATATCTCCCTAAAAGAGTATCAATGTAATGAGTACGAGGAATAATAAGTGGGTGCTTTTCTTCTTTTGTCAGGTTGGCAGGTGCAAGACGACCTCCGACCCTAAGCAATCCATCTTCATCAATGATTGGGTTAAGCTTTTTGAGTGGACTTTGCTTTGGTAATGTCTGCTTTGTTTCCAGACATTTGAATTCTTCCTTGAAGATTTCAGACTGCACAGTGAGAATAATTACAACTTTTGCACAAAGAATCTCACTTACAGTGCTTGCCTCAGTGTTACACTTCCATCCTTGAAAATTTCTCTGATCGTCAGTTGTCTTGAATGATCTTGCCACACGGATGAGCAAAGCTATGGCACGACACAGAGTCATCCAATGAGAAAATCTTTCAAAGCGATGTGACTTCAACTGTGTTTCTGAAGTTACTGTAATCAAAGTCGTTACATCAGGTCGTATTTCCACATCTACATCAGGTTCCACTAGAGTGAAGATGTCGATCTGTGCTGGCTCTGGATGCGATTGTGTTAAACATGATGGTCCCGAGAACCAATTTGTATGTTGCAGGTGAGAAGCATGGATTGGTCTGGTGGCATAATCTGCAGGATTGTTCTCTGTAGAGATGTAATGCCACTGCTCAGGATGAGAAGACTTACGGATACGAGTCACTTTGTTTGCAACATGTGTGTAAAATCTCCTAGTGCTGTTGTGAATATATCCAAGGACGATTTTACTGTCGGTGTAGAATTTCACAGCATCCATGTCAATGTCTATCTCGTCTCTGACTAGCTCATAAAGCTCCACAGCTAGAACAGCTGCACACAACTCCAGTCGTGGAACAGTATGTGCGGGACGTGGGGCTAGTTTGGATTTGCCCATAATGAATCCAACGTACTGCTGACCTTCACTGTCGATACACTTTAAGTAAGCAACAGCTCCAATTGCTATTATGGAGGCATCTGAAAAGATGCACAGCTCTTTTCTTTGGGCAGAGGACTGCGGGAATGGAACATAGCACCTTGGTATCTGGAGACGTTGGAGATCATTCAATGATTCTTTCCACCTACTCCATTCAATCTTCTTTTCTGGAGGAAGTGGTTCATCCCAGTCATTCTGCTCAGCTGAGAGTTCACGAAGGAGAGCTTTTCCCTGCATTGTAATAGGAGCCACAAAGCCTAAAGGGTCATATAAACTGTTGATTGTGGCCAAAACACCTCTCTTGGTATATGGTCTTTCCTCTTGAGACACTTTGAATGTGAAACTGTCTGTTTCCAGGTTCCACAGGACCCCTAAGCTGCGCTGTAAAGGGAGATCATCTAACCTTAGATCCAAATCCTTCAGATCTTTGACCCTCTCATCAGCTGGAAAAGCTTCCATAACCTTGTGACTGTTAAATGTTATCTTGTGCAATTTCAAGTTGGAATCAGCTAGCATCTGCTGTGTTCTTGTTAGGATGTCAATCGCTTCTTCAGGGGTTGGAGCAGATGCAAGTCCATCATCAATGTAAAAATGTCTTATGACAAACTGCTTGGCATCAGCGCCATACTCTCTCTCCCCATCTGCTGCAGCGCGCCTCATGCAATAAATAACCACAGCTGGTGAGGGGCTATTTCCAAACACATGGACCTTCATTCTGTAGTCCCTCACCATCTTGCGGAGATCGTTGTCTTCATACCAAAGGAATCTGAGGTAGTCTCTATGGTCTTCGTTTACAACAAAACAATAAAACATTTGCTGTATATCAGCTGTGAACGCAGTGGCTTCTTTTCTGAAACGTAAAAGGACCCCCAAAAGGCTGTTGTTCAAGCCAGGGCCACTAAGCAGCACTTTGTTTAGGGACACTCCTTCATATTCAGCGCTTGAATCAAAAACCACCCTTATCTGGTCACGTTTCTGAGGGTGATATACGCCAAATGACGGCAAGTACCAGTGTTCTTTATGTTTCTCCAGTGGAGGAGCAGGCTCTGCATGATCGTTTTCTAACATTTTCTGCATGAAGTCAATGTACTGCTTCTTCATGTCAGGTTTTCTGTCCAGTGTTTTCCTGAGAGAATAAAGACGTGACATCGCTTGCTCTCTGTTACTTGGAAGGAACTGCCTAGTGGAACGGAATAGTAATGGCGCTACCCAGCTGTTGGCTTCATTTTTATAGACTTCTCTGTCCATCAATTCAAGAAAAACCTGATCATCCACTGAAAGCGCTAATTTTTCATCATCCCTGGTTCTTTCAAACACAGCAGATCCCAACATGTCTATGCTACCACGAAGGCGCTCTTCCTGTGTACAAGAGGCTGAAGAACATCCGAGATGTGATGATTGACTGAGAGTCTCCTTAACTAAGATTTTGTTTGGACATGGGCTAAGAATAGATGTACGACCATTACTGAGTACATGTGTTTTCAGGACAGTAACACTCGATGGCTTGTGGGTTGTTCCTAGGCAGGTGTCACCTACAATGACCCATCCCAGATCGACCGATCCGCTGCGCATAAGGAGCACTGTGGGGTCCGTTAATTTGCTCTCTCACCTTGTGTACCCGTAGAATATCTCTTCCCAAGAGTATGAGGATGGAAGCATCTGGATCCACAGGAGGAATCCTCTCAGCAACTCGCTGTAGGTGTGGGTGACAACGCGCCACCTCAGGAGATGGGATTTCTGTGCGGTTGTCAGGAATCATGTCACATTCAATTAGACTGGGTAGTGGTAGTTGTATTTTGCCATCAATGGATTCGATCATCAAGTTTGTAGCTCTTCTGCCCATTGCTTTGGTAACCCCTGAGCACGTTTTCAGTGTGTATGGGTCTGATGTGGTTGTAATGTTAAAAAGATGGAAGAATTCTGATTTAGCGAGTGACTTGTTACTCTGTTCGTCTAACACTGCATACATTTTCTTTGATTCCTCTCTTCTTCCAGCAGGATATACTATCACTGGACTGATTTTGGAGCAGGAATGTTGACCATCTGAATTGCCACATATTTCTGTACATTTAGATGTCACTGGTGTCAAAGCATTTACATTCACCTCCCCGCCATCATCTTTGTCAGCTTCTTGGCTCCCTGTTGTAGTGGGAGGAGGACCAGGATGTAGTGCTGAGACGTGTTTCTCACTGTTACACTCCAGACATTTTAGTGTCACTCTGCAGTCTTTTGCCATATGCTGCACTGACCCACAACATCTGAAGCAAATACGGTTCTCTTTCAGAAATGATTTTCTTTCATCAATATGTTTAGCTCTGAAGCTCCTGCATTTTTTTAATGGGTGGGGCTTTTTATGAATGGGACATAGCTTATCAGGACTTTCCATTATCTTCTCACCGTAGCTACGCTGGATAGTCATTGCATCTTGTGGAACATCTGTTTTGTGCACAGTTACAGAAGCTCGGTTACCACTTCTTGTCTATCTCTCAGTTTTTAAGCTTTGGGTGTTGAAGGACGTAAAGGCAAAATCATTTTTCACGCGTGCCTCTCACAAAGCTGGAGAAGAAACGAAAAGGTGGAAATGTTACTCCATTGTCATCCTTGTATTTTGATCCTGTGGCTACCCATTTCTCTTGCAAGCTGTAAGGTAATTTCTCCACGATTGAATTCACTCCACGAGCCGTGTCCAAAAATGACAAGCCAGGTAAATATCCTCCTTCTTTCGCACACTCTATCTCCTGAAGCATGTCACCTAACTCCCTTAGTCTGACCTTAGTCATTATCTTTGTTGGTGAGTTTAGGGAAATATTCAAGCTTTTTTAGCAGAGCATGCTCGACTGCTTCTGATGACCCATAACATTCTTCTAGTCTTTGCCAGACTAAGTTGAGTGCTGCTGTTGGGTTGAACACATGAACAGACTGAATCCTCTTTGCTTGCTCCGCAGACTCCTCACCAAGCCATTTTATCATCAAATCCAGTTCTTCCCTCGATGAAAGGTTGAGATCTTGTATGGCACTTTGAAATGATTCCTTCCATGCCCAGTAATTCTCTGGACGGTCGTCAAATTTCAGAAGACCTGCATTCAACATTTCCCTGCGAATAAGGTATTTTGTAACATCTTGTACACCTTGAGTTTCGGATAAAGGCTTCTTTTGAGGATGAAATGACTCTCTTGCAGTTTCCGAGTAGTAAGGTTTATTGTAAACTTCCTCTTTTTGTTGTGGTTGTTTGACATAAGCTTTTCTACTCTCAACATCTCTGTTTTTCTCATAATGATGAGTATCTGTGTCCTTCATGTCCATTTCACATTGTGCACGTGCCACCTTTTGGTAGACTAGTGGATCATCTTTCAATGGAAATTCCTCAGAGTGTGCTCTTGAGTGTCGTCTGACATATTCAGATGTGCGTTGCACTGAACTGATAGGTAACTCTAATAACTCTGGATTAATTTCACTCTTGATAGACTTATTATCTTCTTCATATGCAGCTGCTTCAGCTGTCGCAGCAGCAACAGCTTTCTGAATTTTTAATATATGAAGATTTGCTTCAAGGTCAGCTTTTTGCTTTATAATTCTGGCTTCTTCTTCGGCAAAGGAAAGTTCAGCACGGGCAGCCTCTGCTTTAGCCCGAGCTTTCATAGCTGAGGAGCTAGCTGTGGAAGCTCCACTTGACTGTCTTGAAGCACGTGACCGTACTGACTTTGCACATGCATCAGCACTTTGAGTAGCTTCTTGCTGTTTTTCAACACTCTCATTCTGAGAAGATGGCTGGTACTGTTTGCCTGACCGTAGACTCATTGTTGCTGCACATAACCTTGTTCAATTTTGCCCGCTGTGCGCTTGTCCTTTTACTATACTGTCCTTGCAATGAGTTGCTTCTTCAAAGCTTGACAGTTAGCTAACAGTGTAAAGTTCTCCAGAAAAAACACAAGGCATAACTTTCCTTGAGTTCCATGAAGAAACTTTACTTTTCTTATTGCACTGTAAAACTGTATCAAAAGACAAAATACAAACAGAAATGTGATCAAAAACAATACAGATACATAATGAATACAACTTATAGCAACAAAAATGCTGAGTCAAATGCTGAGTCAAATGCTGAGTCATTGCTAATAGCCATGCTAACAATTAGCCTAACTATCAATTAAGTCATTTGACATAAGAAATCTTCAATAAACCAAATTTTAGCCAAGTACAATTACTCTTAACATGTTTTAGTGATAAATACAGTACTTACGGACAAATAATATCCAAGGCAACAATGTAAAAGGAAGAAATTGCAGCAGGAGAAAAACACCACCAGCACTCTGCTCTGATGCACACTCAACTAACTGAAAGTGAAACTTAAGCCAGAGGTACTGCTGCAGGTTAACCAAAAGAGGGCAGTGTCACACACACAATTATGTTAAAGGAATAGTCTACTCATTTTCAATATTAAAATATGTTATTACCTTAACTAAGAACTGTTGAATCATCCCTCTATCATCTGTGTGCGTGCACGTAAGCGCTGGGGCGCTGCGAGCTTCGATAGCATTTAGCTTAGCCCCATTCATTCAATGGTACCATTTAGAGATAAAGTTAGAAGTGACCAAACACATCAACGTTTTTCCTATTTAATGGTACAAAATAAAACATAACGCTTTTCTAAGCGGATTTAAAAGAGTAACTATATTTTATGGCGTAATAGCACTTTTGGGAGTACTTCGACTCGGCGCAGTAACACCCTCCCTCTCCCATTATGAGAGTGAGAAGGGGAGCGGACTTTTCAGGCGAGTCGAAGTACTCCCAAAAGTGCTATTACGCCATAAAATATAGTTACTCTTTTAAATCCGCTTAGAAAAGCGCTATGTTTTATTTTGTACCACCAAACTTGCTCATATAACTACTCGTCTTAAATAGGAAAAACGTTGATGTTTTTGGTCACTTCTAACTTTATCTCTAAATGGCAGCATTGAATGAATGGGGCTAAGCTAAATGCTATCGTAGCGTCGCAGCGCGCTCCAGCGCTTATATGCACACACACAGATGATAGAGGGATGATTCAACAGTTCTTAGTTAAGGTAATAACATATTTTAATATTGAAAATGAGTAGACTATTCCTTTAATAAATCAAACTACTTTAGAGAGGTCAGAACACTGGGCAACAATATTCAAGGGCCCCATCATCACGACCCCAGGATCACCATAATATGGTCATATACAGAATATATTACTGTAATATACAGTAAATATACTCAATACTTCAAATTCTAACTGTCATCAGGTGTATTTTGATTTACAAATATTTAAATGCTCATACAAATGTCCCCTATCAAAGACATTCACTCACATATGATGCTATGAAAACAAAACACATCAGCATCTGTATAATCTCCGGGCTGTAAGTAAGATGGCAGTGTAGAAAAGTCCTTGCTAACTTAGCTGAGTTGTCCTCGTCGTTGACGGAATCTGACTTAACAGAACTTTTTAATACACATTTAAGATGACCATGGATTAACTCTAATTTGCATAGTCATTGATATAAAAAGCTTATTTTTTTGCATATCCAAGCAGTGTCGAAAAATGAAAATAGGCTTTTACTTAATTATTATTACAAGACCATCATATAGCCTAATATTAGACACCCAAACCAAAGTGAAGAAAATTATCTTTAATTTGCAAGTCTGAACTGAACATCAACTCAGACATGAATTTCCTCACAGAAGTTTAAGATCATATAGGCTACATCTTGAACGTGGATATATAAATGAACACAGAGAAAGGAAGTTTAACACTGAAGCACAAGCAAACATGCTGGAAGGCAGCTAAAAACCATCAGGACATATACACCGGCTTATTTTATTTTATTGGAGCCTTACCTCCAGATAAAGTAATAGATTGATGATTTAAATGTTGTTTACTCACATGTGTGTTGTGAACTCTCCGGATTTTATGTTGTGCATTGCTCCACTCGTTCACGTCTCCACATGGTCGGTTTGTTTACAGTGTCGCGTGAGCAGCTACACTGCAGGTTCGACTTCATTTGGCAATAAGCAGACCTCTTGGTGATGTCAAAGTACCGCGAGAGCGATTCAAAGCAGATTTCTCCATGTGATAACTGGAATCGCTCTCGCGCTACTTTGCTGTCACTCGGATGTGGGTTCTTTCGCGCCCCTATAGTAATTTGATTTCATACGCCGATCGGATCGCGCAGATACCTGCGTATCACGTAGACTACACCACTGTTTATACTTTACATTTTCTGCGTTTCTGATGTCCTTTTCCTTTTTTAATTTCCGCTTCGCGCTCCCACTTAGCTTCTCCATGTCTCGTTTTTTTCTGTTGTAGCAACGCCTTGCGTCACATAACGCTCGGCGAACCTTTTACCCCGCTCTCAACTCACGTTCAAAGTCAGACAGCGCAACGTCTCTCTTTGCAGCGCATTGAGCGCAAAAACCCGTGTTGACAGTTTGTTTAATATAAAGCGGCCAGCGGGAGATTACCAGATACAGTATTTTGCTCATGCCCTTGCTGCCCGGGGCCCTTTGGAGGTCTTGGGCCCCTGGGCAATTGCCCAGTTGCCCGTATGGTTAATCCGGCCCTGCACGTGAATGCAGAGAACTTCTCACGTTACACAGAATTTTCTGAGGACAGTATCTTTTTGGTTTATCAAGTTCATCAAATGAAGCTTTTCTCATTACTGTTGTGCCGGATGCCAAAAACAAACTAAGATCAGGAAAAAAGGTCTCAATTTTAGGCTTGCGAAGGCCTTTAGTACAATCCAAAAAATCATTAATTTGTTTAAGTGAGTAAAGTTTTGACTTACTCTCATCACCAGTAGTCTGCACCTGTACACTAGCACCAGTCTCATTATTCTCGTCCACAATGCTCTCAGTATCCTCATAATCATTATCAGATTCCTCAGTTTGTGGATCAACACTTACATCTTGAGAGCTTTCATCTTCTATTGGCTCCTCAATATCTTCTGTGATATTGGGAAGCTGTGTTTGCTTTATCTCATTATGAGAATTACGATCATTATCTGCCTGTACTCGGCACTGACTGTGAAAACCTGTTTTTGACACTGCTAGCAGCGGTCTCATCACTTGACACACCAGAGTCATTTTTTGAGCTGCCTGCCACATCACTGTCTTCACGTGAGGTATTCAATTCAGCGTTTTCAACAACAGACGGGTCTGAGGACACCGCAGCCGTATTTAATTCTTAACCGCATATATGCCCGTTGTTCTCTGCATTAGCGGCACAAATGTATCATTTACTATTAAACCATTCTCAATCAAAGTGTCCACCATATGAACTTCCTTTAGAAAAAACACAACAGCCTTATTCATTCGAGATTAGGGTTGGGTACCGAAATAATGGCACCGAAGCCTATATGGGCGGTACCTACAGGACCGAATCAGAACGCAGATTTCGGTGCCTCATTTCGGTGCCTCTTAATGCATGAACGGTTGACTGAAGTATTTTGCTCTCTGTAGCGCAAAAAGCATAATCACACAAGCACAGCACAATCGCTAGTTAAATTATACTGCACTCATATGGTGTAAATAATTTCCTCACTTACAAAATTCACGTGAATGTGAAAGTCGGAAAGATTCGATAATACAGAGGATTCAAGTTTGATTTCTTTGCTTAACTTAGGTGAGTTTGTTCATATTTTACATTATTGTAGTTTTATATTGATAAAAAAACGGAAACCAATCATTTGTTTTGAAAAATCTAAGGATCTTAGATTTATTTATGTTATAGGGCGGATAAAATGTTTACCGTCTATTCGTTTTTGTTAAACGTTAAGCGAGTCATTTTACATTTTTATTGTTCTGTTTTAATAAAAAAATAATAATGAACAAATAAGCATTCGTAGTAATGAAAATTATGTCAATTAAATCTTTCATTTATTTGTGTTTTAACGCAGATACCATCCGTCGAATTCGTTTTATTAATAAACAAGCAATATAAGCAAGTTTGTCATTGGAGCTACTATTTTATTGGAGTTGAGTTTTTCGTTAAGAGTAATAATGAACAAACATTTTAAAAATTAATTTTATTAATAAATGGAAATATTAAATAATCTAATGTTAAAGATTAAATAGCCAACTTTAAAACTTATTTGCCAAATATATTTTCAAAAATATGCGCTGTGTTTAATAAGTTTAAAATGTGAAAAAAATCCTCATCTGCACATCCCTAATAATACAAATCGAACAAATTTTGTACGAATATATGTCCAGGTTATTTTTATATTCTGACTTAAAAGAACAATTTGGAAAATGAGATCCTCAGAGGAGCGCGTGAATGCCGCAATTGATCTGACGGCAGCTTATTTTATATTTTATATGGTTTATAAAAAAAGGGAATATCCCGCACACTATTAACTTATTATTAGATATTCCCTTTTTTATAAATGTTTGGTGGACTTCAGTCTCTTCATCCAACGCACCTAACCGGAACTAACAGGTGTGCGACATTGTTCTTCTATTAAATATTTTATATGGTAACATTCCTTCAGAGCAGTGGCGGTTCTAGACAAATTTCACTAGGGGGGCCAAGGAGGGGCCAGTGTTTTACCAGAGGGGCACATAAAAAAATGGCAATAAATTATATTTAAAGATTATAGGGGTGGTTACACGAATTAGTTTAAGACAGGACTAGGCCTTAGTTTAATTAGGAAATATAACTAGTTTTAACAAACATGCCTTACTAAATACATTACTTGTGTGCATTTTGAAGCAAAACAAAGGGCACTGGTGTATTTTAAGATATGTTTGGAGAGCTCTTACATAAATTTTAGTCTAGGACTAGTCTAATCCCTTTCCGGGAAACTGCCCCGTAAACTTTATTTTACTTTACAATCATATAAATATTTATTTAATACAAGAGTGAGTACAGGTGCAAAAGGGGAGCTTGGCTCTTTTCTAAAGCCCCCCAACCGAAAATCATGCGAGCCTACTCAATAAACTTTATGAAATGCAAACTTTAAAGGGGACATTCCATGAAAATCAGACTTTTTCCGTGTTTAAGTGCTATAATCGGGTCCCCAGTGCTTCTACCAACCCAGAAAACATGAAAAATAGCAACCCTGTAACTTTGTTTTGGTAAGGCTCTCTCTGCAAGCATGTGAATATATAGGTCATTCGGATTTCGCTCCCCGCATGACGTAGGTAGGGGATCTGATTATAATGATACCGCCCCTTCATCTGCGCTATCCAACCATGAACGGCCTCGCGATAGACAGAGAGAAAGAATGACTGACAGCACGACGCGTTTGTATTCCCTCAAACACAAACAGAAGCATACAATCTTATAACTTAGTTTTAATAATCTTTCTAAAGATTGAATTAACGCTCTAAAGGATATTTACCTTACCGTAGTGCAAGAGAGCGAGTGAGTGAGAGAGAGCGAGTGAGCAAACGAACGAGAGACAGAGAGAGAGAGAGCAACGCGACCGTTCACTGGTATGTTGTTTAATATGTTTCTGTGAAGTTTATATGAATGAACACGAGGATTAATGCACTGCATGAGACAGAGTGAGAGAACAACGCGTATTCACTATCATACACAATAAGCATAAATATGTTGTTTAATGTTACTCTCAAGTTTCAAATGAATACGAAGAGTTACAAGATAGAGAGTGAGAGACTGACAGAAAAGCGAATGTGTTCAATGTGTATACACAATAAACGTAAACATGTCATTTGATCTGTTTCTCTAAGTTTAAGCATTAAACGTGTTGTTTTATTACAGATCATTTAAATGTGCTCGTGTGGTTTGGTCAAAAAGAAAACTTCTGAGTGTTTGTGGAAGTGTAATTTATTGTAACATGCTGAAAATCATTGTGCCTGTTTAAAACACTATGATACCTAAAAGTCTTTATTTTTTATTCCACAAGTTCACCATCTGCTGATAAACATGTATTAAGTATACATAAAACAGATTATTGACTTTTTAAACTGGTTAAATTATATAATGCTTAACATTGCTCTTCTTTCGTGAGAGAATCTTCCTTGATGCTCTGTCTTCTCTACAGCGCGAGCGCTTGAGACTCCGCCCACCTGAGGAGCTCGTTTGGATTTAAAGGGATACACACAAAAACGGTGCATTTTTGCTCAGCCCCATAAAGTGCCTATTTTAACATGCCACAATAAATTACCTATAGGGTATTTTGAGCTAAAACTTCACATATGTACTCTTGGGACATCAAAGATTTATTTAATATCTTAAAAACGTCTTGTGGAATGTCCCCTTTAATAAAGACAAACGTTTGTTTTAGTTTACATATAAACACACATTGCTAGACAGTTAGGGACCACAATCTAATCAGTATTTAAAATAATATTTATTTTAAATTGTAAACATTTTTATATGTAACATTTAATTATATTCCTCCAATTTTATGCACGTATATGTAAGAGCATAATTACAGCGCTTATTACAATGTGTAAACTTTAAAAAGTTAGCGAGATGTTGGTTTTGCCGGTTGTTGATGAGTAAAAGCTGTGAATGATCACAACGCGCTTAAGCAGCTACGTCACAGGAGAGCAAGTGAACAGTGTCCCAATGTCAAGTCAGCTAGAGTCCTTACCAGTTCCCAAACCTGCATACACATTCTCAACATCAGGAGATTGAGAACGAATTGAGACACTCGCCTAGCAGCACCCGCAGCAAACGCAGGCGGCTACAGTGACTGGGTGCGCCGCTCTAATTTGCCCGTGTAGAACGTTGCGTCGCATTAGTTCCGCTTTTGGCGCTCGCGTGTAAAATCAAAATAAATTTATACTTTTTTTATTTGGTCAGCACGGGGTGGCCACAGGGGTGGCCAGGGACATTTCTACAGAGGCACGGGCCACCCTTGGCCTCCGTGTAGAACCGCCACTGCTTCAGAGAATTTGCTAAAACGTATTACCTCACTAATGTTTTTATTAGTACTTCGGCTAATATTGGCCTGAGATGGGCCGCGGCAGTCACGAGTGTCAAGTTCATCGGAGACAAACAGAAAGCGTCAAAACGTGAATGGTTTCACAAGCCGATAAGAAAATATTTTGGGTGAATTCAAATGCCGTTTTGCGCCATTGAAGGGAACTTCACGAATAGGATTTCGCATGAACAGTCGATCCAAATAAAGAGAAAAAGCAGCAAGAGCTGGCGCAAAATGCGGCAGCGGCATCTCGCAACGGCACTTCCAGCGGCATCTCCAGCAGCCAGGGCCTTTCTCCGGCACCAGCCAGTACAGCGCCATCTCGTGTCATCTTGTAGCGGCATCTTGAGCAGCCAGAGGCTTTCTGTAGCAGCCGTGTCTGTTTGTAGCAACTTTTGCTTGCCAGTTACATAAATCAATGTAATATTTCACTTTAAAAACTACATTTAAAAACAACATAATATTATATACTGCCATTTGTAAGCATTTATCATGAAATTGTTAATATATTGTAGGATTTTGCAGCGGCATCTCGGGCAGTCAGGGACTTTAACCGGCTGCTATAGCGGCATTTCGAGCAGCCAGTGACTTTAACCAGCCGCTTCTCTACAGGGGCAACTCGCAGGGGGCATCTCGGGCAGTCAATGACTTTAACCGGCCACTACAGGGGCATCTCGCGCGGCATCTCGAGTAGCCAGTGACTATAACCGGCCGCTTGACTCTATAGGGGCATCTCGGAGCGGGATCTTGAGTAGCCAGTGACTTTAACCGGCCGCTTCCTCTACAGGGGCATCTCGCGGGGCATCTCGCGCGGCATCTCGAGTAGCCAGTGACTTTAACCGGCCGCTTGACTCTATAGGGGCATCTCGGAGCGGCATCTCGAGTAGCCAGTGACTTTAACCGGCCGCTTGACTCTATAGGGGCATCTCGGAGCGGCATCTCGAGTAGCCAGTGACTTTAACCGGCCGCTTACTCTACAGGGGCATCTCGGGCAGTCAGTGACTTTAACCGGCCGCTAGCGGCATCTAGAGCAGCCAGGGACTTTAACCGGCCGCTTTAACTCTACAGGGGCATCTCGCAGTGGCATCTCGAGCAGCCAGGGATATCAGCCGTTATGTTAGCAATATAAATACAAGATTATATATTGTCATGTGTAAGCATTCATTATGAAATTTGTAAGTGAGTTTCTGTTGCTGTACATCAGAGAAAGTTTATAGCGCTGCAGGTGTATGCATGTGTGTGCTGAATTACACTTTCTGATTCAATCAATCACAGTTAGTTGCAGATTAAATCAAACTTATAAATCACATGCTTTAATAAATGCTATAACATATGAATATAAGCTGTTATTCGGTTAATATGAGTAGGCCTAAGTTAATATGAATCCGAGCTGTATCTCCAGCAGCCAGAGAACTTCGCAGCCGTGGCTGTTTAGCAACTGTCGCCGCTCGCCGGCCTAAAACATTCTGTTGCTGCACTACAGAGAAAGTTATTCTGTTTTGTGTATTGATATACAGGCTGCTGCACTATCATGCCTCGAGATTTACAGTTTAGTATATTGGTGCTGCTCCCAAATGTAAAAGTTAGGAGCATCAGCAAAATTTTGGATCATCCATTGAAAATTATAGGAGCACGCCAACTTCATCATCCTGAAGATTAAAATCTTGAACATTCAAACTTGATCTTAAATTATTTGCCACACACTTGACTTGTGCTTGACCCATTTTTAAGCAAGCTTTTATGTACTTAAAATGTGTAGATTCATGGGCCCTAAATTTTTTTTTACTTTTATTTTAAATGATGATTTAAATGATTATTTTAAATTCAGTTTTTATTTTCACAAATTCCATTTTTTTGTTTTAGTTTGTTTTTTTAATTTTTATATTCAGAATTTTAACTTTTAATTTTACTTAATGGTTAATTACATTTCACGTCTCAAACGGCATGTTTAATAAACTGAATTCATAATAATTAATATTTTTAAAAATAATCAAATAAAAAATATATCATACAAAAACATTATTTTTAAGTGTTGCATAACAAAACTAAATTAAAAATAAAAGTACAAATCTTTTGAGGGTTATGAAATAAATAAATATAATTTAATATCACTATTTTTAATATTTTAAAAGTACATTTTACAATATATATATATATATATATATATATATATATATATATATATATATATATATATATATATATATATATATATATATATATATATATATATATATATATATATATATATATTTACACTCTAAAAAAACAAACGGTGCTATATAGCACCAAAACTGTTGCTTTGGATCGTAATCATAGAAGAACCGTTTTTAGTGCCATAGAACCATAAAAGTGCTTTGTAGAACCATATGTGGTGCTATAGTGGTGCTATATGGCCCCTATATGGTTCTACACAGTTTAGCTCAGTGGTTCTTAACGTTATTCCTCGAGGCCCACTGCCCTGCACATTTTGTATGTCTCCCTTATTTAACACACCTGATTCAAATCATCAGCTCATTAGAAGAGATCTCAATGAACTGAACTGAGTCTGCCAGATAAAAGAGACATACAAAACATGCAGGGCAGTGGGCCTCCAGGAATAACGTTAGCTGACCCATTTTAACCTAAAAACAATGTTTTAAAAAAATGGGTCAGCTAAACTTTCAAAACCTGTAGGCCGAACAATTATATTTTATTACATCAAATCAACATAAATAATAAAAATATAAGAAAACAGTTAAATGCGTACATGGGTTATTTTGTTAGTGTCCCAAGCGAATAACCAAAAAGTGGGCCAATTTATGCCAAATTGCATAATTTATGAGTGTTATGTGTGGTCCCATTTGCTCCTAAAATCGAATTGGCGCAAGCTCAAAATATATTTGGAAGCCTTTGTGCTAATGCAAATATTTTTTGTGGTGCCACCTGTTTTAATTTCTTTACGAAACGATCACATAATACTGTGGAACAATGAAAGAGACCAATGAAACTTTACACGGATGACTCAAAAACACACTGACAACAATTATATTTAATTATATAGCATTAAAATAAATGTCTGTAAACGTAATGATGTTGAATATACACTCTAAAAAAACAAACGGTGCTATATAGCAGTTGTTCCCAAACTTTTTCAGCGTGTGGCCCCCCTTTTGTACGGTGCATTCCTTCGCGGCCCCCCAAAGAAACTTTGTGACACAAAACTGTTCTAAAACTCAACATTTTAATAAAAAAAACATTAAATTATACAAAAAAGTAGTGCTTTTGGTTACTAGCCTTAGTTTTTTAGGTTTAATTACACAGAATTCATAATAAATGAATGTATTTCATAAAATGTCATAAAACTGGGGCCCCCCTGGCACCATCTCGCGGCCCCCCTGGGGGCCCTGGCCCCCAGTTTGAAAACCACTGCTATATAGCACCAAAACTGTTGCTTTGGATCGTAATCATAGAAGAACCGTTTTTAGTGCCATATAGCACCGGTGAAGCACCAGTGAAGCACCTGTGTAGAACCCTATAGGGGCCATATAGCACCACTATAGCACCACATATGGTTACCAGTAGGCTACAAACGCAAATGGAAATAGAGACATTTTTAATAAAACACATTTAATTATATTTATTTGTTATATTTTATTATTTATAATTAAACAGTGTAACATTGCATTTACATTACATTAGAATGTCAGGTTCATTTGCATTTTGCATTAAAACATTTCCTTTTATAAGTGTCTATCAACTGTCTACCTCAGTGTTCGAATTATGTCAACGCTTATGGGGGGTCCCCTAGCTAAGCCCCACCCCCCGGCCAAGCTCCACCCCCTCATTACCTTGAAAACTCATCAAATTAGTGTGAAACACTGGCAAGGCCAGACATTTTAAACAGAATAGGACTCACTCTTAAATTACATAATTTTACTATATAGTAGTGGTTAAATGGATTACATTGCGTTTTTTGAGTCAGATCGAATAATTTTCGGATCAGCAAAACTGGAAATTATGAGCATATAAAAATAGAAAAGAACAAAGTTACAAATAAAGTAAGATCTAACAGTAGTATTTAGGTACATAAATAGAATCAAATGAATAATAACACTGTCTTCTTCACTGTATAAATTAAATCAAATTAATCTTTTTAAAGATACACAAGTAATTTTCCTGTTTTCTGTTGTTTAATTAATATAAATGACACAAAAATAAGCAGATAGGAACTGCTACTTTCAGACCAACACAAAGATCTGATTTCTTTCCGAACTGTTTGCAATCACTTTAAGACATAACTGATTGTTTTTATGAGACTAGTTGCCAAGACTTTCGAAATAATTTTGTGTTTGCATGCTTTAGGAAACGCACGCCCACTTTAACATCTTGCGCTCAAATTGTCTGTTTTTTTTTGGGGGGGGCACTAGGGCCGGTGTTAGCATGCCACCAGGTTGAAGGTTGCTGTCCCTATGCTGACAGCACTCACAGCAGCCCCATTCGCGTAATTTGCGGGTGGTATACGATCCCACGCTTTATGCCCAAATTGATTGTGCCCTAACTTCCGACCACGGAATAATTCTTGCGTTCATAATCATAAATAGGGTCCATATTCATGTTAAACGCATGGACAACGCATGACGCGCCGCTTTCTTCTGCTTTTCAAAGCGGTCGCCTGTGAACACGAGTTTTGTTTTAGACGCGTCTATATTTGATTGCACTTGCCGCACGTTTGGATTTAAAATAAACTTGAGCGCGACTTGATACGAACGGCCTCTAAAAGGTAAATGTCGTATTTTTTATATCTAAGTTATATTTGTAACAATGATTAATCTATGAATAGTAATTCTTCATCTATTTCATGCAAAACTCTAGGGGAAAAAATATAGGGGAAAACATTTGTTCCTTTTCAGCAGTTTTTGAATAAGTTAATTGAATAATATTAAAATACATTATGGTAGGGCTGCACGATTATGGCAAAATCATAACTGTTTTAGACTACTGTATTTGCATTGAATTGGAAATTATATTTTTGGAAAATATATTAATTGCAAGGCTGCAGAGAATAGTGCACTATTGCAGACTTATAAACTACTGAGGATTTAATTATATTATTTTAATATAGTCAGTGGTGAACTAAAGTGGGCCGGTCTAAGACATGAAACTCCAGGGCTTAAAATGAGTCCCACTTCGGCCCTGCATGTTACATTTTTCCAAGGTTTAAAAAACACATCCAAAAGATACTTAGTTATAGTTATTTATTTCTGAAAGATGCGTATTTGAGCGATAGGCGAAGTATTAAAGAGACTATCATTATCATTTAAGCGTGATTTCTTCTGCTTTCCCAATAAAATATTTTGTGTGACTGGGTTGACCAGCCGTTTGTCTTTTAAAAAATGAAAGGACTATGAAAAGTTATGCGGTGAACTTATAGATTAAAGGAACTACAGATTTTCGCCAGAATTGATGAGCAGCGATTCATGCTTTATACATGCTTTATATTTTGTACACAATTAGGCTACAAATAAAACCTTATTTAATAAGCAGTGAACAACAGCAAGAGCTGAAAGCTGTCTTCATTACTGCAATCCTTTAATTTTTTACTATAAAAACGTTTCATTATGTTGCATATCCATATATATTATATATATCCACACACAGACAGAGAGAGCGACATCTGCTGGAGAAAGTCACGGACTGCCGGATAAAAGTCCATGGCTGCTGGAGATTAATACTACTGTATTAACAAATTTCATGATAAAATGAAAGTTCAAATGTAGTTTTAAAGTGAAATTATGTAATTGGCCCGCGGAAGTTGCTACCAACAGCCACATTGCGAAAGAAGTTCTCTGGCTGCGCAAGATGCCGCTACGAAATGCCGTAGAACGTCACTGGCTGCTGGAGTTGACGCCGGAAGTGCCGCTACGAGATGCCGCTGCCGCATTTTGCGCTTGCTGTCTCTCAGAAAAAGACGCTGTATTTTATTGCTCTATTTGCCAAGTGTGTTTAATTAGCCACACTATGAGACACAATTGCGCAACTTTCTCTAGAGTTCAAGAGATCTGATCTTCGAAGGGAATAGGACATATAGGGAGGATCACTTTCGATTAGAACTCGCCCTTTATCTTTTTGAGAGCGGCAGCCGCGTAGGCTTTAACCAAGATTATTAACAACCAATCATAGAACATTTTTCTGAGCTCAAAGTGGAGTGTTGAGAAGATTTTATTTAATTCACAAATCAAAAATTTCATAAAAAAGAAATCAAGAATGCAGGTCTTAAAAGATGATGGTGCTTTAGGCAAATCATTAATAAACAAATGACAAACAGAGAAGAATTTTCATAGTGTTTTATGCTGTACTTTCATCTACCATCTTTCTGTGACTCTTTTTTTCAAAGTACCGCTTTAGGCACCGTTTAGGCACCGGAACCGTTTTAAAAGTATCAATTTGGCACCGGTATCGAAAAAAACCCAAACAATACCCATCCCTATTCGAGATACCGAACTAATGTTTGCCCCACCGATCACAGCGCTTACAGCTAATAAACAATCTTCCACCGTAACAGCGGGTTCAGGTAAACATTTGCACCCATTTCTAACAGACATACTTGTAAAGTCTCCCGCGTTTGTCTCCATTACTCGGAGAACGCCGACTAAAAGTCAGCTAAACGCTTTACAACACTCACAAACGAAATGCCTTTTATCTGACTTAAAGCATATAAAGATTTAAGAAAAAGGAAAATAGAAACTCACTCAAGATCGCTCTCACTCTCGCCAAACCACTCTGCAATCCTTGTGCACGCGCACACACACACACAGAGAGAGAGAGAGAGAGAGAGAGAGAGAGAGAGAGAGAGAGAGAGAGAGAGAGAGAGAGAGAGAGAGAGAGAAAGAGAGAGAGAGAGAGAGAGAGAGAGAGAGAGAGAGAGAGAGAGAATTTGAATTTTAACATCACTTTATTACATACAAAAAACATTATCACAATACTAAAATACAATAAGCACCAATGTGACTTATAAAAAATTCACACTGAAAAAGTAAAAACCAAATCCCCCTCAATTAGGCAACATAACGCCTCATCACAACACCAAATGTTTTCAAAAGTGACAAAATCGTCCACCAGCTTATAATAATTAAAATCAATCAAAATCCTTGATTGCACCATGTTTGAAAATATTACACTAATATCTTGACTCAAATTTTGCTCAATTTTCTTTTTTCTACTCATGTAAACTGCCATTTTAGCTTGGCCCAAGACAAAGTTTAGTTTTTTCTTTTCGCCACATACTTAAAACCTAGAATAAAAACTTCCTGAGAGAACACTTCCTTGCACCTGCCAAAAATATTCCCTACCAGATCAAACAAAGGTTGTAATCTGGAACAAAGCAAAAACACATGAAAGAGGGTCTCTCTCTCGGCACAAAAAGGACAAGCCACATTAACATCAGGATTCAGAATTGAAATAAAAGTATTCACAGCAATAGCACCGTGTATCACCCTCCACTGTAAATCACCTATCTTTTTGGCCAACGGTGGTTTGTACAATGCCCTCCACTCAGGTTTCATATCTGCATCCAAATTAAAAAAAGCAGGCCAAGGAGTATCAACTTTCATATTTAAAGCCTTTTTGTTAAAAACAATCACACAATGCTTATAAAGTGTTTTTCCAGCACAAGAAAAAAAATCCACATTCTCAAAATCAACAGAGTCCAAAAAAACACCAGAAAAACCTACCAAGTCCAGTGAGATAAACAAATCAGGAAAGGAGTCCATAAGGTTGTTTTTCACAATTCCAGCACAAAGGTCTTTCAGCAAAGACCTTTCTGATGACATGAGTGCTGCCTGCCACTTTGACAGAAGCTGTGCAACTAAGCGGATTGATCTAATCTTCAAACATTGGGCTACGGCCTCTTCATTCTTAAAATCAGGTCCGGATATATCCAATAAGTGGCCCAAGGTGATGATTTTTTTTCAATGAGTGCCTTATTGAGTCCCGGGAAATAAGCATTTTCAGATAAATCCAAACGTGATCCATGAATTAACGCTTCTTGTAGGAGCCAATGGAGAGATTTCAAATTATCTGTTTGTTTAAAGTCAAAAAGACTCCAAACTTTAAGAGTGTTCCTGTAAAATACTGGCAAGGTAGAAATGCTCAACTTCAAAGGGTCCATTAGAAAAATAGTTCTATCCAGTCCCAAGCTTTCTGTCTTACGTAAAACCACATAAGCAGCAGCACACCATTTTAAGCTACTTGAACCCATTAGCAACCTTTGAGCAAACTGCAACCGAAAAGTTGCTAATCTGCTTTGTAGATGTATTAAGCCATGTCCACCATTCTCTTTGGGTAAAAATAAAATGCTCTGTGGGACCCAGTGCATCTTATCCCAAAAAAAAAATCAACCAATAAAGCTTGAATCTTTGTTATCAAATGAATAGGAGGGTCAACACACATCAATTTATGCCATAATGAGGACGCAACCAAGTTGTTAATAATTAAGATGCGCCCTCTGAATGACATTGCTGCCAATAAATACTTCCATTTATTGAGACGCCCTTTTATTTTTTCCATGACACCTTCCCAATTTCTTTGTGTTGTTGAGTCGTCGCCCAAAAACACACCTAAATATTTAATCCCTGATTTTACCCAATTTAGGCCTTCAGGCAATTGTGGTCTCCCATTTGACCACTTGCCCAGTAAAACCGCTTCACTTTTTTTCCAATTAACACTTACCGAAGATAGTTCTTTAAAATCAACAAGTACTTTTGACAAAGCCTCTATGTCATTTTGTCCGCTAATCATTACCATTACATCATCAGTATATGCAGATAAAACAAGATTGTCATCACAATTTGGCAAACAAATACCCTGAAGTTTAAGTCTTATTTGGTGTAAAAGAGGTTCTATTGCCAACGAGCATAACATACCAGACAATGAACAACCCTGTCTGACACCTCTAAAAACATTAAAAGGGGCACATAAACCACCGTTAACCTTCAGTATACTCTGAACGCCACTATAGAGAACTTTAATGTGATTGATAAAATCTTGACAAAAACCAAAAGCTTCTAAAACTCTCCACAGATAACTATGCTCAACCCGGTCAAAAGCCTTCTCTTGATCGAGCGAAATTAGGCCACAATCCAGGTTAAGCATCTTGGAGATATCAAACAGATCTCTAATCAAAGAAACATTATCAAAAATCGATCTACCGGGAATGCAATAAGTCTGATCAGTATGGACTACACACTCCATCACCCCTGCCAACCTATTGGCCAATGCTTTGGAGAGCAGTTTATAGTCGGTACAAAGTAACGAAACAGGTCGCCAACACCTAATATCTGTTAGGTCGCCTTTCTTCGGGAGGAGGGTTAGCACTGCTCTACGGCAGCTCAAAGGTAGTTGGCCTTCCGCCAAACTCTCACTCAGTACATCCAGCAAATCTTTGCACAGTACTGACCAGAAAGACTTGTAAAAGTCAACTGGTAATCCGTCGAGTCCTGGAGCCTTCCCAGACTCCATACCTTGTAAGGCTTTATACACTTCCTCCATCCTCAAATCACCTGAGATTTCGGTTTTGGCTTCCTGCGACAGCTGAGGCAAATCATCAAAAAAAGTACTATCATCTTTAAAATTATCCCCAATCTCATCTTGATATAAATTTTCATAAAACAAAGCCGCTCTCCTTCGAATGTCTGCAGGGTCCGTTAAAAAGGTGCCAAATTCAGAACGTAAGGCATGAATTGCCCTACTCTGCCCATTTTTCTTTTCTAAATTAAAAAAGAATTTTGATGGAGCATCCATCTGGTTCACCCTCTGGAACCGTGACCTGACCAGAGCCCCTTGCGTCTTAGTTCCCAGCAAATCTGCTAACTGGGTCTTTTTGTTTGCCAATACGCCTACAAAATTGCGATCACCAGTTTGTTCAACCAATTTTTGTAAATTTAAAATTTCAGTCTCCAAGATGTTCATATTAAAATTAGTCTCTCTAGTGACGTTTTGCGTATACTGTACACAAAATTGTTTTATTTGGGCTTTGCCATAATCCCACCACTGCCTCAACGACTTAAATGAGGCTTTTGTGTTCCTAAAATCCGACCAAAACAATTTTAATGTGTCCTTAAAATATTTATCTCTTAACAGGCTAGTGTTAAACTGCCAATATGCACGCCTTGGCTTTAGAGAGTTAACAAACACAAAACACTGTACCATGCTATGATCAGAGAAACCCAATGGAGTGATCATACATCTCCTTACAATGTTACATTGGTGCTTAAAACAATAAAAACGATCCAGTCTAGCAAGAGAAATAATATTATCACGCACATGAGTCCACGTATACTGCCTCTGTGTCCCATTAAATTGCCTCCAAATATCACATAACTCATGCGTCTTAATGTGTTGGATTAAACGATTTCGAGAAGGCATATGAGGCTCAATGTGGTTCCTGTCCAGATTTGACATTGTACAATTAAAATCTCCACCCAGGAAAAAGTAATCATCATCACAAACATTCTGTAATGTGGAACATAATGAGTTTAAAAATAAAACTCTTTCCACTCCTGACGTTGGAATGTATACACAAATAAAAACAAACGAAAAATTATCAAAAGTGGCCCTTACTCTTAAAAGTCTTCCCTTTACTATTTCATCCACCTGATAAGAGGATGGAGTAAAATTTTTAGCGAAAAGAATGGCAACTCCTCCGCTGGATGAAGTATTATGACTCAGGACAGAGACCCCATCCCACTCTCTTGCCCAATCAATAGCATTACTTAAATCACTATGCGTCTCTTGCATCAAACAGACATCAATTTTTCTTTGTTTAATCAACTCAAACATTTCTGCTCTTTTTTTCATTTCTCTGGCTCCGTTAACATTCATCGTTGCAATATTAACTTCACACATGTTCAGAAAAATAAAAATAAATAAAAAGAACACCATTCTACGTGAATACATCACATCGAAGGTTAAAAAACTAAACTTTGTCTTCTCCATCATTAGTATTGTCAGCAGTGAGCTTCCTAACTATTTTCTTCAATCTGTACACCTCTTTGTTTGTAAATAAACCCTCTGACATAAACAGTCTAGTTTTATTTACAAACTGCTCATTGTCAGAAAAGAACTGATTTACATTTACCCCTCTCTTATTTTTGGTAGCTCTTAGAAAGAGTTTAATGTCATCTACATCATAGTTGGAGCCAGAAAAGTCATTTTGTGAAAAACTAACACTTGAATCAGAGGACTCACTTCCACTCCCCATTTCTTCCTCATCAATATGATCTTCCACATCAACTCTTTTTGCTTTAATCATTTGAGAATCACCAGGTTTTTTCCTTTTTATTGGAACTTTAAAAGCACTCTGTTCCATCTCTAATACACTTTCATCATCAACTAATCTAGGCTGCAAACCCAAAAAAGTGTTACTGCCTTCCGTTATGTCTGCCCCTGCGTCAGACCGAGTTTTTGGGTGTTTTGCAATTTCAGCGTTCAGTGGTGTTTTCAGCATTTCCAGTTATTAAACTATCTGTTGTTTTCCGAACAAACGTTTCATCGGGTAATCTCATCTCCACTGTGTTCGCTTTTACGGCGGGTGGATTTACATTTGACGATCCAGCTTGAACCGCATCACTATCACCAGCCACCGAAGTGTTTTTCCTCGGACAGGTACGAATTAAATGACCCACTTCTCCGCAATTGAAACACTTAAACATTTCCGTTGTGGCATAAATAACGTAATCAAACTCGTCTACTTTCAGATGTAACGATAAATCAAGTTCCTCGTTTACTTTAAGGATCATGTAAACAAAGCGTCTGAAAGAAACAACATGTTTCAAAAGCGGAGAATTACAACCAATCGGGATCATCTTAATAGGCGAAACAATTTTACCATACCGTGACAAGATTCTCACCAGTGTTTCATCACTAATGAATGGTGGTACATTTGACAGTAACACTTTTTTAGATGGCATGGATAAAGGAAGTACTGGAATAAAAAGCCCCTCAATGACTATACCAGTTTCAACAACCTCATTTGCTTTCTCAACAGAGCTAAGAAAAACCACATTGGCACTGTTCATTTTCGAAGCGGACATAATGTTTTCATGTCCAACAACCTCTCCTATAGCTATACAACAATCCTCTACGCTCACTGCAGCCGCTACTTTAACACCATGGCGACGCGTGAGTTTACTCAAAACTTGTGACCGCGGGGCCGCCATGCTGACCATATCAAATATGGTAGCACGCGCCCCAGCCAAACAGTAAGTGAGCTAACAACAAAAGGTAAAACACCCAGCAAGAAGAGTAAGAAAAGGCGAAAAACTCACTCACACACTCCAAACCACGCTCCCGCAACTCCACTCGCGCTCAACACTCACACCGGAAGTGAGAGAGAGAGAGAGAGAGAGAGAGAGAGAGAGAGAGAGAGAGAGAGAGAGACTTTTTTTGACTTTTAAGAGCTCTTTTAATTTACACCATTTTTACCTTACAAAATCATGTACAAAAAAATTAAAAATAGATACCATTTCACCAGTCAAACAAAAAATTATCATATTCATCAATTGTCCCTAATGCATCTCTCACACACTACCTCATCATAAAAAAGGTTACATTATCAACTTGTTTGTAATATGCATATTCAAAATTTACCCTGTATTCTACTAATGATTTAAAAAGAGACAACAAGTCAACATCTTGGACTGAGTTTTTACATTGATGTGTTTGGCTAATTTTGCTTGACCTACTAAAAAGTTAGAAGTTACAAAAAAAGTTACAAAAAGAGAACCCCAATTTTGAAAATACTTGTTCTAGAAGAACAAAAAGTGGAACCAACCTATAACATTCACAAAAAAGATGAAATATTGTTTCAGGAGCTTTACAAAAAGAACACTCAGGTCAGGGGCGGAGTGGGACCAAAATATCTACCGGGACATTTCGTAGACCACCAGCCCTCCATGGTAGAAAAAAAAGAAGGAAATGACTGCACAACATGAAATACCAAGTGTTATAATAATTATTATTTTTAAAAGATCTTTAAGTCAACAACAGTCCCTAGTTTCAGGTAAGCTAAAGCTTAATTTGGTTGCCAAGCAGTTTCTTATAAAATGATTAAGCCTATAGGAGAGAGGGATGTTTAATGTGACAAAATGTCAGTCATCGTGTGATAACGAAAATATAACGAGGCCTAGACTACTTGTTCTGAGCATGTTGTCAGTGAACAGGCTGTATGTTGGCTAAGTTGCAGACACTCTGTAACAAAAACGTTTTCACGAAAACCTAGGGTATGGCAAAAATTCTTCGTACAAGAAGGCCATTCTCAAATAACAAATCTATGAAACCACATTATATGTGTACTCCATCAACCTGTACAAAATCATACTGACTGCACGGATGTACACTTACTGACAACAATACGGAAGCAATACAAATGAAAAACAAAAATAGAAATCATGGTTGTTTAAAATGCTTTTCAAATGTTGTAATTCTTAACTAAGTGCAACTCCAGCTACAGATAAACTAAAACAAAAGGAATTTACTTGCGAAAATAAAGATTACAACAGCAGCAGTTATCATGAGACTTCCTGCAGGGGAAGGTTGGGGAACCCCACTGTTCGACTTCAAGCTGCGCTGCAAGAACAACAGGCTGATGACATCATAGTACCGCGAGGGTGAGTCGAGAAATCATCGAAATAGTTTGCTTTCGAGCTGCTCTCGCAGCACGTTGATGTCATCCGCTTGTTGGTTCCTATGTTATAGCATAAAGTCGAACACACGTGTAAATTATCCCTATTAGTGATGTACCAATGTTCAGATATGTTCTACTAAAAATATTTAAAATTATATTTAATGAGCATCATTATTGCCTGTTGATTTTGTGGTGTTTTGTCTTCTCTGTGGGTGAACGAGGATAAGCTTTTTTTATTGGTTGTTGCGTTAAAATGTACCCAGATACAACAGTGCTATTTTCTGATTGGCTATTGTGTAGCCTCTTTCTTTCTTTTTGATTGGCTGTTAAGCTGCACTCTCGACTGGAACTCCAGGGGAGACGGCTTCTTGATAGAGCGATGCGGCCAGATACATTTTGGGCGCTGCGGCATATTAAATATGAATAATCGTTTGAGATTAAATGCGTGAGATCGGCCCTCAAAACACTACCGGCCCACCGGGAAAAGTCCCGACTCTTCCGATTGCCACTCCGCCACTGACTCAGGTAAAACCATTTCATTAAATTTAGAAACAAACATATTTGTAGCCAGTGCACTATGAAGTACTCTCCACTGTAAATCACCACATTTCTTAGGAATAGGATGCTTATACAAAACTCGCCATGAGGGATTGACATCTTTAGGGGCAGAAAAATAAGACCTCCATTTACAACCCCAAAACAGAAAAAGTTGGGACAATTGTGAGTAAAAAAGGAATGGAATAATTTACAAATCTCATAAACTTATATTTTATTCACAGTAGAATATAGATAACATATCAAATGTTGAAAGTAAGATATTTTGAAATGTCATGCCAAATATTGGCACATTTTGGATCTCATGAGAGCTACACATTCCAAAAAAAGTTGGGACAGGTAGCAATAAGAGGCCAGAAAATTTTAATGTACATATAAGGAACAGTTGAAAGACCAATTTGCAACTTATTAGGTCAATTGGCAACATGATTGGGTATAAAAAGAGCCTCTCAGAATGGCAGTGTCTCTCAGAGGTCAAGATGGGCAGAGAATCACCAATTCCCCCAATGCTGCAGCGAAAAATAGTTTTTTGAGCTTCTCAGAGAAAAAATGCAATGAGATTGAAGTTATCATCATCTACAGTGCATAATATCATTCAAAGATTCAGAGAATCTGGAACAATCTCTATGCGTAAGGGTCAAGACCGGAAAACCATACCGGATGCCTGTGATCTTCGGGCTCTTAGATGGCACTGCATCACATACAGGAATGCTACTGTAATGGAAATCACAACATGGGCTCTGGAATACTTCCAGAACACATTGTCAGTGAACACAATCCACCGTGTCATTCGCTGTTGCCAGCTAAAACTCTGTAGGTCAAAAAAGAAGCCATATCTAAACATGATCCAGAAGCACAGGCATTTTCCCTGGGCAAGGCTCATTTAAAATGGACTTTGGCAAAGTGGAAAACTGTTCTGTGGTCCAACGAATCAAAATTTGAAGTTCTTTTTGAAAAACTGGGATGCCATTTCATCCGGACTAAAGAGGACAATGACAACCCAAGTTGTTATTAGCGCTCTTTTCAGAAGCCTGCATCTCTGATGGTTTGGGGTTGCATGAGTGCGTGTGGCATGGTCAGCTTACACATCTGGAAAGGCACCATCAATGCTGAAAGGTTTATCCAAGTTCTAGATACATATGATCCCATTCAGACGTCGTCTCTTTCAGGGAAGACCTTGCATTTTCCAACATGACAATGCCAGACCACATACTGCATCAATTACAACATCAAGACTGCATAGAAGAAGGATCTGAGTACTGAAATGGCCAGCCTGCAGTCCAGATCTTTCACCCAAAGAAAAGATTTGGTGCATCATAAAGCGAAAGATGCGACAAAGACGACCTAAGACAGTTGAGCAACTAGAAGTCTGTATTAGACAAGAATAGGACAACATTCCCATTCCTAAACATTGGTCCTCCTCCAGCTGTTCCTTTATATGCACATTTAACTTTTCTGGCCTCTTATTGCTACCTGTCCCAACTTTTTTTGGAATGTGTAGCTCTCATGAAATCCAAAATGAGCCAATATTTGGCATGACATTTCAAAATATCTTACTTTCAACATTTGATATGTTATCTATATTCTACTGTGAATAAAATATAAGTTTATGAGATTTGTAAATTATTCCATTCCTTTTTTACTCACAATTTCTACAGTGTCCCAACTTTTTCTGTTTTGGGGTTGTAGTATCTATCCTTTCCTTCAACTGGCAAGCGTGCTCAGATTTAACACAAATAGGATAAACAGTTTTCTTCTCTATAGCTTGGAAGTCCAAAACCTCAAAACCCTTTAGTAGAAAACCCTCAGTGTTCTTTTCCAATCCTACATTCTTCGGGACAACTTCTAATGCAGGAAATGTCTTCAAAATTAGACCATCGGTTAAGACAGAATCTATAAATAACATAAAATCTGAGGGGAACCCAGCATTGAAACGCTTAATCCCTTCAACTGTTCTCACTGACCTGATCCCAACCTGATCAGCAAGTGACTGTGCTGTGCGCCACTGACCTCTTGTTATATCAAGCAGGTCTATAACTCTAGTTATTCCTGCATTTACAAACATTTTGATAACAGAGTCTGATAATGGGGGCTGTACTTTAAATAGTGGGTTGAAAAACAAGGGTTCTTTACACCCATAATGTTCATCATCCACTCTTGATAATTTTAGCAAGCTCCATGACTTAAAAATTGATGCATGAAAATATAAAAGAGAACAACACACATTTCCAACATAAGTTTTCTCAGTTAAAAACATCTCTTTGTCAAGGCATATTCCTCTTAGATCTTTAAGAATATACCAACAAAAATGAATCCATGGGATACAATCATCAGAGCAGTATAACAATCTTTGCAGAGTTTGTAATCTCAATGCTCTAACTTTTGATTGAACATGTATAAGACCTTGACCACCTTCTGCAACAGGAAGATACAAAATGCCAGGTGGAAGCCAATGATGGCCATCCCAAAAAAAATTAATAAAACTCTTTTGAATCTTTAAGAGTATATCTTTAGGGGGGTCCAAAACTGTAACTTTATGCCACAGCATTGACGCAGCCAGATTATTGATTACCAGGCATCTTCCCCTATATGAAAGTCGGGGAAGAATCCACTTCCATTTTTGAATTCTACCAGTCACCTTGTCAATGACCCCTTCCCAGTTCTTTTCCATATACTGGTCGGTTCCAAGAAAAATACCAAGTATTTTAACACCATCTTGGACCCATTTACACTGCTTTGGCAGCTGTGTAGGTCCTGTATCATGCCAATCGCCCATTAAGAAAGATTCACATTTTTCCCAATTTATACGTGCAGAAGTAGCTTTCTGAAAAACATTTAAACAAGAAATCACATTGTCAACATCATTTGAATTCCTAATTATCAGAGTTACATCCTCAGCATATGCTGAGAGTTTTACATGGGGAATTTTAGGGTATCCAGGGAACCCAACACCATATAGTCTCTCTCTCAGCAGTCTTAATAAAGGCTCAATAGAAATAGCATAGAGTAAACCTTGTCACTGAAAAAGGTCTTGTTAATGTGCCATTTACTCTTAACATGCTATAAACATCAGTATACATGAGCTTGATGAAAGACACAAAACGTTGACCAAATCCAAAAGCATCAAGAGTTTTAAATAAATAAAGATGGCCCACTCTATCAAAGGCTTTTTCTTGATCTAAAGCCAGAAAACCTATGTCCAGGTTATGTCTTTTTGCCACTGCAATTATATCCCGAACCAAAAAAAGATTGTCAAAAATGGTTTCGGTTAGGAATACAGTACGACTGGTCATTTTGAATAACAGTTTCTATGCAGTCCTTCAGTCTGTTGGTCAAAACTTTTGAGAAGATTTTGAGATCCACACACAACAAGGAAACGGGGCGCCAGTTCTTTAAATAACCAAGATCTCCTTTTTTAGGGATCAAAGTCAATACCGCTCTCCGCCAACTTAGAGGAAGAATCTTTCTTTTAATGCTTTCCCCAAAAACATTGTGCAGATCCTGACCAATTAAGTCCCAAAAAGCTTTATAAAACTTTGCTGGAAGGCCGTCCAACCCAGGTGACTTTGCAGAATTTAGCTCCTTAACAGCTTTCGAAAGTTCAGCCATTGATAAAGATCTCTCAAGATCCGTCTTATCCTTCTCTGACAACTGTGGTAAATCATTTAAAAGTACATCAACTTCTACTTCATTGCATGGCTCTGAACGATATAAATCTTCATAAAAAGCAATAGCCGAAGCATTAACTTCAGTTTGTTCTGTTAATATTCTTCCTTCTGGGAGTTTCAATTGATGAAGATATTTATGCTCTCTTGGCTTTTTTCAAGTCCAAAGAAAAAAGCAGTAGGAGAATCCATATCATTTAAGCGGGTAAACTTAGCCCTTAAAAGCGCTGTTTTGCCTTGCTCTTCAGCCAAGCTACGTAGGTGAAATGTATTCCTCTCAAAAACATCACTTGAAAAAGAACCCGTAGTACGATTACTGCTTTGTCCAAGAATTTCTTGCTCAATAGCTTTCATTCTTCCTATTAGGGTGCTCCAGCTATGTGCAGTATACTTCTGACAAAAAATCTTAATCTGCACCTTGCCCACATCCCACCATTGACTTATTGATGGGAAATTAACTCTCTCCTCTCTCCAAGCACTCCAAAAAAGGTGAAAAGAGTGAATAAAGCAGTGATCCTGAAGTAGCCTAATATCAAAGTGCCAGAGTGACTTATAAGATTTGGTGGACTCAACAGAAACAGTCATAGAAATATAATGATGATCTGAGAGAAAAGTAGGTGAAATAGAATTCCTAAAAAATCTTCCCCTATGACATGCTTCAGTATAGAAACGATCAAGCCTAGCTCCAGACATATTATTTGAGTTTACTTTTAGCCAAGTATACTGTCTACGCCTAGGGAATGCTTCTCTCCACAGATCAACAAAGTTATATGTATCAACTACACCTTTAAGGGTTTTAGCTGAACAAGGATGAGGTTCATTGTGATTCCTATCCAACTCCTGATTTAAAGTACAATTGAAATCCCCTCCCAACATGATAATATTGTTCTGGGGACACTGTGCCAATGAGTCTGACAATTTTCCAAAAAAATCTATGCATTCCCTACCTTCATTTGGAGCATACACATTAAACATAGAAAAACTTGTTTCACTCACAGTAACATCCACCCGTAATAATCTTCCTGGTAATATCTCAAAACTCTTAAAAATACCACTGACTTGGGGTGAAAACAAAAATGCAACCCCTGCACTAATATTTGTACCATGGCTCAAAAACACATTACCCTTCCAATCACTAATCCACTGTGACTGGTTTCCCAGATCTGTATGAGTTTCCTGAAGTAAGATCACATCAGCCTTTTTAAAAGTTAAAAAATTAAAAAGGTCATTCCTTTTTGTTGTACTCCGACAACCATTAATATTTAAAGACCCAATATTAAGGAGCGTCATAACAATTATTATAAAGGGGTATAAAACGACCCACCGCATTTTATTTATAACACTTTTCATGACCTCAATGTTTTTTCAAACGTGAATTTAAAATTTTTCTCACATTGCTAACAAACTTCTTAAGTCTATAGCGTTTTGGTTGGTCAAGTTCTTCCAAAGTCGTTTTGCGCAAAGCAATGGAAGCAGACTCAACAAAGAGCTCCATATCTGGAAAATATTTCTCCAATTTAGACTTTCTCTGATTCTTTGTGACATCAAGAAAATTACTTAACTGCTGAACTGTATAAATAGGAGCTCTTAAATGTGCAGTATTCTCAACTGAATTACCTTGAGAATCTGCATCATTTTCCTCTCCAATATCTGGACATTCACCATCAGAATCAATTTCAGACAGGTTATCATCCGTCCTCTGTGACAACAACTCTGCATCGCCCTGTGGCAGACAACTGCTTTGTGACTGCGAGGCTTCAAGCTCACCCTGCTCTATCGGGTTTAAATCACTATCCACCTCAACGAGCTCCTCATCAACTTGCGCACTTTCATTAACTTGCGCAATGGTAACAATAGCGCTGTCCATATTTACATTAACGCGATCTTGCTCCGCTACAGTAGAATAATCAATAGGAGGCACAACTTCAATAGGAGGTACAACTTCATTTTGTACAATGTCATCATTACTTTCAGCAATAAGATCTACGACAGCCCCCTGTTCTGTCATCATATTGCCGTCTTTCTCCGCCTGCGTATTCAAAGGGAACGATTGTCTCATATGACCCTGTTTCCCACAAGTGAAACATTTCATTGAATCTACAGAGATAAAGATCGTATAATCTTTCCCATTTATCTTTAGCTTCACTGAAACTTTCAAATCTTGGAATTCAGCATTCAAAGTCATGTATGTACAGCGTCTGAATGACATGATATGTTTTAATTCTGGTGTTTTTAAACATAACGGGATCATTTTAATCGGTCCCATTAGTTTGCCATAACGCACCAGAATACGCTCAAGTGCATCATTAGAGATGAAAGGCGGCACATTAGACAGAATGATTTTTTTCGAGGGGTTAGACAATGGTAAAACCGGAATGAATAAATCTCTCACTGTTATGCCATGTTCAACTAAATCATCTACCATATATGTTTCTTTTAGAAAAACCACGACTGCCTTGTTCATTCGTGATGCAGACAAAATGTCTAATGAACCAACTGCATTGCTAATAGCAACTAAACAATCCTCCATCGTCACTGTCTCATCAGACAAACATTTACACCCGTGTCATGCGGTCAGTGCCGCGAAGCCATCAGAATTTGAGCCCATCGCTCTCTCTTAAACCAAAAAAGAGCTCAGCCAGTATACTCTATATTCTAGAAAGGAAAAAAAAGGAACAGTTTTGAAAACTCACTCAAGCACGCCGCTCGGCCGCTCACAAACTCTTCCCAAACGCTTCGCACATGCGCACAAGAGAGAGAGAGAGAGAGAGAGAGAGAGAGAGAGAGAGAGAGAGAGAGAGAGAGAGAGAGAGAGAGAGAGAGAGAGAGAGAGAGAGAGAGAGAGAGAGAGAGAGAGAGAGAGAGAGAGAGAGAGAGACTGTTCATGTGTGTGTGTATCAGAAGTGTTTGTGTGTTGATGATCATCTTAACTTCACTCTTTATCTCTGTGTTTGTAGTTTATCTCACTGTGAGGTGACAGATGAAGGTTTTAGTTATCTGGCTTCAGCTCTGAGATCAAATCCTTCATCACACTTAAGAGAGCTGAACCTGAGCGAGAATGATCCAGGAGTCTCAGGAGTGAAGCAGATCTCTGATCTACTGAAAGATCTACACTGCACACTGGAGACACTCAAGTATGTCTGACATTAAGAGTCCTGTGTGTGTGTGTGTGTGTGTGTGTGTGTGTGTGTGTGTGTGTGCGTGCGTGCCTGGTAATTATCACGTTGGGGGGACCAATTGTCCCCACAAAGATAAGAATACCAGTGTTTTTGTGACCTCGTGGGGACATTTTGATGTCCCCATGAGGAAACAAGCTTATAAATCAAACAGAATGATGTTTATTGAGAATGTGAAGTAGAAGAAGGGTTTCTTTGATGGTTGGGGTTAGGGAATGGGGTAGGTAAGGGGAATAGAATATACAGTTTATACAGTATAAAATGCATTAGGCAAGGCAAGGCAAGTTTATTTGTATAGCACATTTCATACACAAAGGTCATTCAAAGTGCTTTATAGAAATGAGAAAACAAAAATCAAAGATACATGAATTTAAAATATCAATTAAAAGAAAATAAATGTGATTTTAATTAAAACTGTTTAAATGTGTGAAAAAGAATAAAACAGGAATAAAAGTATAAAACAATTAAAAATAAGAATAAAATCAAGAGAAATAGAAAAGAATTAAAATAGTGCATATATAATATAGTGCAATCAGTTCGGACGCAGCATAGTGCTCATTCAGTAAATGCATAGCTAAACAGATGTGTTTTGAGTCTGGATTTGAATGTGACTACTGTTGGAGCACATCTGATCTCTTCTGGAAGCTGGTTCCAGCTGCGACTGGCATAATAGCTAAAAGCTGACTCTCCTTGCTTTGAGTGAACCCTTGGTATTTCTAGCTGATGTGATCCTAATGATCTGAGTGATCTGTTGGGTTTATATTCAATGAGCATATCAGCAATGTATTGAGGTCCTAGTCCATTGAGTGATTTATATACCATTAATAATACTTTAGAATCAATCCTAAATGTAACTGGTAGCCAGTGTAGAGACCTGAGGACTGGTGTGATATGTTCATTACGTCTATGGAATGTCCCCACAAAACATGGAAACCAGAATGTGTGTGTGTGTCTGTGTGTGTTTGTGTATCAGAAGTGTTTGTGTGTTGATGATCATCTTAACTTCACTCTTCATCTCTGTGTTTGTAGTTTATCTCACTGTAAGGTGACAGATGAAGGTTTTTGTGATCTGGCTTCAGCTCTGAGATCAAACCCTTTATCCCACTTAAGAGAGCTGAACCTGAGCCACAATAATCCAGGAGTCTCAGGAGTGAAGCAGATCTCTGATCTACTGAAAGATCCACAATGTACACTGGAGAAACTCAAGTATGTCTGACATTAAGAGTCCTTTGTGTGTGTGTGTGTGTGTGTGTGTGTGTGTGTGTGTGTGTGTGTGTGTGTGTGTGTGTGTGTGTGTGTGTGTGTGTGCGCGTGCGTGCGTGTGTGTGTGTGTTGATGATCATCTTAACTTCACTCTTCATC
>JAIFKI010000008.1:43914547-43917047 GCA_025389145.1 Misgurnus mizolepis | reverse complement strand
TAATGTAAAGCAAGCTTGGGAGGGACTGAATGTGATGATGGGAAGGAAGGGAAAGAAAACAAACCCCACTCACTTTCATAATGCATCTTTTGCCTATGAACTAAATGTATTTTTTGGCAGATTTGACATTGGTGAATGTAGCACCGAGGTTGACAGGATCTGTTCTGATATTCCCTCATATGAAAACATTACCCTTGAAGAACATGAAATTGCATACTGCCTGTCCCGCACAAAATCAAATAAGGCGCCTGGACCCGACGGCTTGAATGGGCGTGTACTAAAGGATTGTGTTTATCAATTGACCGGGGTCTTTACACAGTTATTCCAGCTTTTGCTAAATACACGAATAGTACCAAACCTATGGAAGGTATCCACAGTTGTCCCAGTACCCAAAATTACTGGAGCAAAAGGGTTAAATGATTTTAGACCATATCATTAACATCTGTTTTAGGGAAATGTATGGAAAGGGTAATTATGCGGCACTTAATGCATTTTGTGAGTGATGTCTTGGATCCATTGCAATTCGCATACAAAAAAGCAAGAGGGACTGATGATGCAGTTTTAACATTATATAATTCAGTTGCTGAGCATGTACAATTAACTTCAAATTATGCTAGAATTTTGTTTTTAGATTTCACATCAGCTTTTAACACGATGAAGATTCACATTTTAATCCAGCGACTGATTGATTTGGGGGTAAATGGAGGACTGATCTGGTGGATTAAAGACTTTTTATCTTATCGCCCGCAAAGAGTGGCTATTAATGGCAAATTGTCTGGAATTATCACATTAAATACAGGAGCCCCTCAGGGAGCAATTTTATCACCAATACTATTTTCTTTGTATATTAATGAGTATAAGATAAACAACGAGGGGTTTAGTCTCCTCAAATATGCCGATGATATGGCACTTGTGGGTCTTTTGAAAGTGGGAGATGCTGGTTGTAGCATCCCCGGCTGGACAGATGACAACTGACTCTCAACTGATGTTTATGAAAGATTTAATTTCTAGGACAAACACCGTAAGAGCTGAATAAAAACAAACAAACAGATAATTAATTAGTCATTTGCCCACAAGTTAAACATAAATGTCCATAAACACATAATACACATTTACACTGTCTTAGACCATATATAGTCTGACAATAAATCACATTTTAGTCTACAGGCTCATTTAGTATCACTCCCTTACCGTACTGTAATCCTTAATAATATAAATTATTTACACCTGGCAGTAACAATATTTAGTGCAAATAAAGACTACTAAAAGGTTTTAGACGATTGATAAACTTCAATTAAAGTGCTACCTTAAAGACTAAACCATTTAATGGATTACAAAAATCTCATTTTAAAGTGCAATGTTAGCTTAATTAACACTGGACTGGAGTTAACAACCTTTTAGTACAAATGACTCAATTTAGAGAAAAACATATATTACCAAATAAAGACAGTTTCATACTAAACTATTTAGGATGCAATAAACAGAAATAAGACGATATCAGCAACATTAGCAAATATACGCAAATGACCCGTTTAACATTAGCGAACAGCTTCAGATGAGATTAATTAAAAGATTAAGCAAAGTAAAATAAACATATGAAAGTCTCAAAGTTCACCAAACAGTACAAAATCACAACAGTACCTTGTGCCCTTTGTCAGCCAGGAGCTTAGTTGGAGAAATAAACCTTTTTAACAGCATGTACAAAACGATCACCATACGTCTCCGGTAGCGTTAATCAGACTGACGCTTCCCTTAGAAAGTGCGCGAAAATACACACACAGCGCCTCCGCACTTCCTCTCATATTTCAAAATAAAAGTATGTGGTAAAAACATAAGCACTAAAACAAAACAAATCACAAAAATGTACACTTTAAGCATTCAACAAAATCAATATTTAACTAAAGCAAAAATAAATAAATAGAGCTTTAGCAGCATTTTGCTCAAAGTTTAGCAATAAGGTCCTTTTTGGTGAAAGCCTTTTTGTATAGTTCCTTGACAACATCGCCCTCTACAGCTGGAGGTAAAGATGTCAGCTCACTTCATTGATGGGGGAATTAGTGGTCATTTACACTGGTAGTGCTTCTGCATATTACGAACTTGCTATAGCACTTTTTGAATGGTGCCAGTCGAGTGCATTGGTGATAAACATAAATAAGACAAAGGAGTTGGTAATAACTGGAGACAAGCGTAATATTTTGGGGTTGTAACCTGTAGTTTTAAATGGAAATCCAATAGAATTTGTCAGTAATTTTAAGTATTTTGGGACATATATTGATGCCCAACTTAATTTTTTAGAAAATACTGATAGCATCTGTAAGAAGGCTCACCAGAGGTTACATTTAATTAGGAGGTTGAATCACTTTGGTGTGAGCAAGATTATACTTGAAATGGTCTATAAACATTTTGTGGAAAGTATTTTGGCTTTTAATATGACATCATGGTATGGCAACCTGACTGTCGTGAGTAAAGGGAGACTTTCCAAGATTGTGAATGAGGCAAG